>KK114300.1:59817-117488 GCA_000611955.2 Stegodyphus mimosarum
GACAATATCATAAAAACAATATCAATCCCTTAATGCAAAAGAGTGCACAATATTTTTTGTTAGCCCATGTTTAGCTAACACAGACAGACTGGATGGTTTGCCCACTCGAGAGCACGTCACGTATAATTGTCCATGCGAAAAACATGGTGTGCTCACATCTAGGTGTGAGCACACCATGTTTCACACCTAGATGTCACACCTACATCACATACATCACATCTCATTGTGTGATCACATAGTCATCGTTTGGTCTTGAGACTTATTGATAGTCAATGCAAATCTCAATCTAATTGGAAATTAAAGACGCTGAAATTGAATTGGCACATGTGTGGGTATAATAGGGATTCGTGGTAGTAATATATTTTCACCTCGCAACTTGCCATTTAAAATTCTTTCTTCGACAACGTTTTTCATTAAATTTTTAAAGACTATTCGCGTGCCGTTGCACAGCCGTGGTGGGTTCAAATTACGAAGCAAAATAACCGGAGATCTAAGCTTCAGTTTTAAATTATTCGGTGGCATGCCTAGCAAATCCAATGAGTTCAAAAACTCTGTTGGATAATTCACAGCTAAGTTGGCATCGCAAAGTGTACCAATAGATTTGTATGCCACCAAGTCTCCTGGTAACAACTGCTGTATCTTGAGATTCAAATCGTTGACGTCCACACTTTTTTGCTGCTAAAATTGCTCTTTCTGCCAGTCACTCATGATTAATGTATTGCGTATGTACGTCGGAAAATATCTGCTCAATGAGAGCATCTTGCGAGTTAATGATTGTGCAGAAATCGGTCCGTAATTTTATGCATCCAATTTCACCTATAGTAGCTTTTCCATCGCTGATATCTAACAGTTGTTTTGAGAATGCTTCAGCGGTTGGATCTTGAAGCATTTGAACACGCATATTTATTTTCAGCTGTGTTTTTTCAACATAACTCCACAGTGGCGATGATTTTAAGCAAGTGTTGATCTCATCAGCGTACATAGAACTTGGAATGACGGGAAGTGTTTGTCTGCAATCACCTGAAAGAAGTAACAGAGTGCCGCCAAATAGTTTGTCGTTGCTTTTTATGTCTTTCAATGTCCTGCTCAACGCCTCAAACAAATGTTTGTGTGCCATAGTACTTTCATCCTAGATGATAATTTTACACTGTTTCAGCACTGTGGCCATGGACGATTGTTTTTTTATGTTGCACACTGCGTCTGGGTTATTTTGAATATTTAGTGGCAGCTTAAATACTGAATGAACTGTTCTGCCTCCATCCAATAAAGTTGCCGCAATGCCAGATAATTCAACGGCCAATGCAATGCTATTATTTGATGGCATTTTGGCGAGAATTAACGAAATAAGGAATGTTTTGCCAGTTTCACCTGGTGCAACCAAAAAAAAAAGATTCCACCTTGTTCTGCCGAAACTTCAAGCATTATGCGGCCGTAAATGGTTGTTTGTTCCTCATTCATTAGTGGGACATTGCGAGTAACAATCGCTGCCATTTCTACAGTATTGTACTGCCCTTCGCGATTCATTTCAGTGTTCATTAAATGAGATGCACTTCGATTTGTCGAATGCATACCGAAATTACTGAGTGGTAGGTTGGCATTGATAATGCAAAGATCCTCAATAGCAATCAATGCTTCATTGTGCATAGCGTCGTTGAATGTTATCGTTAGATCGTTGCACCGTGTACGATGTCGATGCAATATATCATCAGTCATTGAATCTTTGTGATTATCTTACAATGTCTCTGCTTGGGCTGGGTAACATGTAGTCAACATTATAGCGAATAGTAGATGAACTTTTATTGCTGTACAGTTCAATGCTGCTTCAGCAATCATACATTACCACTGGTTGTCGTCTTCCAGCAAGCCGAGTGCAATGCATGCAACTTTATATGCTGAATACTGCTGCCCATTCTCGTAACACGTGTTGAGTACTTTTGAGGTTATATGAAATCACTTAATTAACTAAACGTGAGAACTGCACTTAAAATTAATAATTTTATTAATTGTTAATAAAATAGGAATACACAATTATAGCCCTGCAAATTAATAATAAACTCACTTGAGAATATAATTAAAATAAGAGTTGCATTGAGATAGTTAAATGATAATTGTAAACGTCACTACTACGATCGATGTACAAACAATAATAATGGCCGAAAACTGTGTAGGGAGTGAGAGAAGGCTTATTGTGTGAGACAGACAGGAAACCAGCCTCGGTCTCATCCTTACTCCGTGCTGTTTACTGTGTGAGAACTGACACCGGTAGACGTCTGCCTCAGTTATCGACCAGGGTTAAAAATTATTAAATTACTATTTATTAAAAAATAGGTTTGGTGGTAGAAGGGTGAAAATTTAGGGTTATATGCATTTTATAATGCCACATAATAAAAAAATAAAAATAAAAATTTTCTCCAAAAACTAAAACAAAAAAATTTGGGGTGGACCACCGTTATCACTTAGGGGTATTAAAAATAGATTACGACCGATTCTCAGGCCAACCGAATACACATATAAAATTTCATAAAAATCGGTCAAGCCGTTTCGGAGGAGTATTGTTACAAACATTGTCGCACGAGAATTTTATGCATTAGATTTATTCAGATTTAACTTATTATTTCAAGTTCATTCAAAAAATATTTTAAAAAAATTAAATTAACAGCGGTTAACTGTTAAAAGATAAAGGTGTTAAAATATTTTCTCACTTTTAATTGAAAAGCTTCAAACTTCAATTACATCGTAATTTCAAACTTTAACTTTTCTTCCAGAAATAACTGAATTTGTCTTTTTTTTCAAATATACGGGTTTTACCGTTTGAAATACACATTTTTATTAAGTGTTGCATAATATATAACTTAAAGTGCAATTAAGCATTAAAAAAAGAAATCTCTTTATGTATTTAACTTTTGTTCTGTATATCTCTAAACTGTTCCCATAATGAAGAATATAAAGCTTCTGAAACTTATATTTTTTTTAATAATGAATTTAATTATTTCTGGCTTACTTTTATAAAATTTTTGGGAGAAATAGCTGCGAGTATTCTATCCGTGTAGCAGAATCTAAAAAAATATCTTTGCTTTAAAAAGTTTGAAAATCTCCTAAAATATATACATGAAAAATCTGATTGTTTGAGATTAAACATTTTTCCTCTGTTATTGTGCAATGTAAATACAAATTAGAAGTCCATTCAGAGGTTTTTCGGCATAAAATGGTCTCAGTTTATCATTAAGACAGATCATTAACATATGTTTCATCATAATTGAAATAATTAAGGGAATTCAGATTCTGTTCCTAATTTATACTTTAACAAGCAAAATACCAAGAGCCTCTAACAAAACTATCGTTAAGAAATATGCTATGGTAATGATAAGAAATATTCATCAAAATGCTCATTCACACAAACCAATGCCATTGTTGCTATAAAATATAAATGTAAAAAACAATTATTTCCCGAACTATAATCGTTAATATCATTTTTACTCTGAAAAGTAGTTACATGCTTGAAAACACAAATCTAATAATACGATAATAATGCATTCTTTAATTAAATGCCAAAAGCAATTATTTATATAAATTTTCTGCGTAAAGTTCCTCCTTTAAAGAGTACATAGTAAGTTGTATAGCAAGTTTAGTATTATAATTAGTTTAGCTAAGAAAGATAAAATGCCAATACACAATTTTTGTTTTAAGTAGCTGCGATCAGTACGCAGTAAAATGAGCAGCTGCTGCTGCCATCTGTTGGAAGTTTAAAGAAATATTTTCTCTAATGCATAAAATCTTCAATTACAAAAAATAGGCGTTTGTTTTGAAAAATAAATTTAATGCATACCAAAATTCAGTAAGAATTCTGCTTAGTTCGGAAGGTGCATCTAATTATTTTAGGGTCTCTCAGTTTCGATATTCCTTCGATTACAGAATCATTCAATTTGAATTCTTAAAACAATAAAAGTGCAAAGCTACTTAACATTACAAATATTTTTTTTTATTAATTGCAATAACAGTGAAAATATTTTAATTTACATGGAAGAGATACATAATTGAAATACAAAATTCAAATCTAAATTATTAAGAAATCCGTTTACAGTTTTTAAATGTTTTTAACATAACGCTAACGGCCCAAATTTTTTGAAAAAAAAAAAAAAAAAGAGCCCAACGGTTGTTAATTATTAAGGAAGTTATTCAATTTTGTTAGAGAAAGAAACGTTCATGGAATTTCTATATCTAGTTTTCTACCTATAAAATTAAGATCTAGTTTGTGAGTAATATATTCAGGTCTTAATAAAACTAATTAATAAATAAATAAAATAATAAAATCAAAATGTAGCATTTTATTAAAGAACAAGTTTCGTTTTCCTCGCTGTATAAAAATTGTTATACAGTGGTTTAGTTACTTCTAAACCGCACTTTGGATCTATGCTTTCATTGTTACTAAGTCTAAAAGTGTTTTAACAGCATCTTTAACAACCTTCTGTTTGCGTATATAGATATATAGGCAGTCAACACATTTATTTTTGTTTCGAAATTCTTTATCGTGAAGAAGTTAGGTTCAGTTATATGCGTACAACAAAGAATGCAAAAGGTATCTGCTAAAGGGAGGGATGCCTTTGCGGAAAACTTTCTGAGGAAAACCGGTTCTGATTCATGTTATACAGTTGGAATGAAATTGCTTGGGATGGAACCCAGGTGGACATTTTAGTATTCAACAGTTTTAACCACTCAGCTAGCTATAGAAATTAAATTATATAACAAAAAAAAAAAAAAAAAAAAAAAAAACAAAAAAAAAAAAAAAAAAAAGAAACTGAAAATAAATAATTTTCTGTACAAAGTTTTGCTTAAAAAAAAAGGCCTAGAGTCGTTGTTGTACGTAGAATCGACTTTATATTCAATAAATTCAATTTAGCTCAATTTAAAATATTTCAATAATGATCGAACAGTAGTTCCCATTCCTTAGAGTACTGGATAAAACAATCAAGTACTTAAGTCTTTTATTATTAAATTACATTATTTTCAGTTGCCATGTAAAATAAAATCCATAGGCACAATCATGCCTCAGAAGCTGACTAACGAGCACACCAGAAAGAGTTTATAAAGTAAACTTTGCTAATTGTTGCTACTATGCTAAACCAAGAACTTTAAATTAACTTTCCCGACTTTTTTCCTACAGGTGATTCGCAGACTGCTGCCATTTGACACAACATAAGATTTTTAATTTATCTTTCAAAGGACACAAACTTTTCGTTTAATTAACAAACTTTTAGTTTAATTAAGAACTGAGTAATCTAAGAATAATAAGTTCTCTTCTACATTGTTTAAAGTTTTATTTTACTTTTTTAAATGATGCATGTAATTACTGTAAATTAAAATACTATATTTAATTTGTGATATATAAATATAGAACTGATAATTCTTATGAACATTTACATCTTTGTTGTAATGAATAACATGTTTCGAAAATAATATTTTTAGCACCTGGTGCAGAGTCTATTTTTAAAAATTGTATTAATTCTCATTGCTTTTTTTATATTTTTCTATCATTTAAAATGGAGCTTGACTTAATTTTAATGCGTTTTTAAATGTTTTTGATGTTTTTTTTTGTAGTCCGGAAGTTATTATTTTGAATGTTTTTGTTTATTTAAACTTGTCGGCTACATAACATGTCTTCTAGTGTTCCATCCAAGATTTTGCCTTGCACCTTTTTCATTTTATATCTTCTCTTTAGATAGAGCGGCATTTTTGTTTGATATATATTATGTTTCGTTTTCTTCCTCTCTTATGTATATACGTATAACTAATAAAAATAAATTTAGAAGTACGGATGTACTAACACTGAGATGTAGAACATAGAACGTAGACCCACACTGAAGGGGAAGAATTCTAATTGCATAGGATGCTAAAATGTTTAATCCGTAATGACTAGGAAAATTGGCAGTCGAAGCAGACTAAATTTCATTTTTATTCTAATTGACATTTGTGGCCAGAGAAGGTTTTGTTTTTAGGCTAGAAAGGTTTCAGTTCTCAAAATTTTGAGTTTCGGTTCCGAATTAGCTACGTCATCAGCTTTACTCAAGCCAAACGAGATGGATTGATCTAGAAATGACGCAATTCAGAGAAGTTATGACGATTACGATTTTTAGAATAGAGAGAGGAAATACGCAAATTAGAAATGAGTAATTCAGAAACTATTACTAAATTAAATTATAAAGCTGATTTACATGTTTTTCTTTATCTTACAAATTTATAGATTTATATATGTGATGATTTATATATTGATGATAGATGTGTTGTTGTTCCTTCCGCTCACTTGTCTGACGTAGTCAGCCCAAGCCCACGAAATCCTTTGTGGCAAGGAGCGCAAGATTACACCTGTCGTTGCAACAGCCTTGAGCATCTAACAGGTGACAGTGCAATTTTGCTCTCTTTGGTGAAGAACACCCCTTGGGGACGGGTCCGAGGTTCTCCCATCCCTCTTTCCTTCCACCAGACCACACGTAAAGACTTTCGGCTCATGTTTAGAGTACCACCATGCCGCACCGACACTATACAAACATCCACGTCTTGTCCGGGATTCGTACCCGGGTGATTCTTCTCTGCAGTCAGCGACCAAGAACCAAGAACTGTAAGCCAATACAGATGAAGTAGAGTACTCATCGCGCCTGCATCGATACTCTTACGATTTTTAAATGCATTTGAAGGAGCAAGCAATAAATCTACCTAGCAAGAGAAGGAAACAGCAACGTGTAGAAGATGAACTCTCGTTCAAAGTTATTTGGTTTTGGTTTTAGTTTGCTTCGGTTGACTAAGTAATAACTTTCTAAAATTATTACTGGATGAAGGCTTTCCTTATTTAAGTGCTGTGTAAGAATCATATGACATGGATTAATTTCGAAATGGCGCAATTTAGAGATTTATTGTAAGCATTTATTATTTTTAGCACAGAAAGGAGAAATAGCAATATTAAAATAGAAAATCAATGGATTATTGCAAATTAATGTTAGAATTTTATTTTGTATAACTTTTTCGTATTTATATATACGTATATGTAATTAGGATATGTTGTAAATAAAGAAGGAAAGAGTTGCAGTCATAAACGGATTTCACTTTTTTTTTTATAATATTTAAGGCTGACATTTACGATCACAAAAGTCTTGCCATACTAATCGTGCTCATTCAAAAATTTCGATATTTTCAATGTCGCGATAAGATGAGAAGCAATCACCAGCGGTCAAACTAGCCAAGGAAGAGAAAGGAGGTGTAATGCGTTCAAGACGAAATCCTAATTCAGAACGAGTTACTTTCCACTTCGATAAGTTTTGATTACCTAATTAATAACGATCTAAAATTATTATTGGATGGTAGAATTTTAGTTCCCGAAACTATCTTCGTAACTATGTCACCAGCGTTATGTGAAAACCATATGGCATGCATTAAGTTTTGGAAATGATGCAATTTAGTAAGTTTTGTTATCAGCAATTTAAAACAGAAAGGAGAAATATCCAAATGAAATTGAAATTTAAGGTACTCCTGCAAATTAAAATTAATATTTTAGTTTACCCACGTTTTACTTTACATCTCCGTTCAAAGAGGAAAAGGCTTAAAGATAGAAATCTTTTCAAGAGAAAAAGCTTTAAAGGATGATCAGAATTTTTGGAATTCTATTTTTATTGTTTCCATATCTCAGTTCAATTTCAAAACGATTTCGAAGAAAGCGGAGTCCACATGACAATTACGATTCGTCCGGGAAGGATTTTGTAACTTTTTCGCAGGACAGCATAAATCTAAAAATTTCGTATACCGATTCCTTATCTTTAGAATCACAGCAAATTTCAAAACTTGTAACTTTAAATTTTTTAATCTTAATTCTTATTAATACATTTTAACATCATAAATACTGTAAGATTCTTACTGAAATTATGGCTTCATTTTTGTTAGATTTCATTTTTAGTTTCTTACTCTACCCAAACGGGAAGAAATTCGTATACCGAATTACAAAATTTGTTTGTTTCATCTTGAAAGTTTCTTCCTGTCGGTGCCTGCATTAAACAAGTATTTTCCAAATCTTAGCTTGTGTGACAAATTTAACGTTACATCTGCAACTATTAATGAGAGCTTTCTCATATTCCAAAATAACGTTTACTATAAAGTGATTTAAGGAATGTTTAAAACAATATGGTGCTCTGAAGGTCTTTGTGTTAAGTCTTCGGCTGTTGTACACGAAAAATTAAATCGTGTTCTTTTTCACTGGTTTAAGATTGGCAATATAAGTTAGCAAAACTATATTCACTTTTTTTTATTACTTTCCCTGATCGAATTTACACTGCAATGCATAACAAATCATTTTCTTAGATTTAAGAGATATTTAATTAATTTAAAAGATATTTTGTGTTATAATTGATT
Source organism: Stegodyphus mimosarum (assembly GCA_000611955.2). Classification (NCBI taxonomy): domain Eukaryota; kingdom Metazoa; phylum Arthropoda; class Arachnida; order Araneae; family Eresidae; genus Stegodyphus; species Stegodyphus mimosarum. The sequence continues at coordinate 68,209 of KK114300.1, forward strand.
TACAAATTGATGACATATTTTTCAAGCTATTGGATTAAAATGTAGCAGTTCGTTCTAATGAAAATAAAAATATGATGGATTAAGAAATTGAATGATTACAATAAAACTGATCGTCAGTAATATTATTAAACAGTGAAATTAAAGCAGAAGAACAATTTGAAATTATGATAAATGAATGTTTTAACTAATGTACGGCTGCATATAAATTATAAGATATGCTGAGAGAGTATTGGCTCAAAACCACAAAGAGCATACTTTACCTGTGAAAAAAAATTTTTCATTAATTTTATCATAAAAATAAATAGTTAAAGGCTCTTATTTAATGACTGAGGATAAATCTTTTTATATACAATTATTTTTGTATCATAATGAATGTTTTAATGCAGTTCTCAATGCCAGTTACCTTACAGGCATCTTTAAGTAAATCCCGAGCAAACCCTTGGCCACTGGAGCAGTTACAAATTAGTCAGTCAAGGAAGATACGAAGGTTGCTATTTATGTTTTTGGCCTTGGCATCAGTGACTGTTGCTAGGCGATCAAAGACGATTCAGATCGAAAATTTGATATTTTTAAGAATAACTTCTTCAGAACGATTTTACATTTTAGCGGGATATGTGTTGCTTACAGTAATTGAAAAATTAATATCTGGCAAAAAATAGAATTGACCGGTGAATATTTTCGTGAGATTATTTTTCATAACTGTCGAAGTAGAAGTATCGAAGTTTTCAAGACAAGAGGGCTTCGATAAACTTAATTCTTTATACAACGATCAAGCACCCTACGACACTGTAAAAAACTGGTATAACGAATTCAATCGTGGTCGACGTTCGCTACAGGATTGATTCCTTGAAGATCGTCCGAAACGGTTGCTGTGCCAGAGAATATCGATGCTGTGCATGAACTGATAAAGCAAGACCGTCATGTGACATATGTGAGATTGAGGCACCTTTGAGCATTAGTATAACAAGCCCGAACATTTGACCGTAAAAAAGATTTGCTTGCGTTGGATCCCACATAATCTTACAAACACTCAAAAGAAAGTTCATGTCGTTTGGTGCAAGGAAATGTTGGAAAAATACGTTGGAATTGCATCAAAGACTGTATATTATATCTACAAAGGTGAAGATTATACATATGAGCCCGAAGCATAACTGTAATCGACTCTATGGGTTTTCCAAGACGAGCCAAGTCCAACAAAAGTCCTTCGCGGAAGAAGCACATCGAAGCAAATTGTTGTCTGTTTCTTCGTCATTACCGGTCACGGGTGACAATGGTGTTGCAGGAACACAGCACGGTCAATTCTTAATGGTACAGGACAATTTATTTGCCAGAAGTCATTGGAGAAATTTGAAAAAAAAGTAGAAGAGGCTAATCATTATTTATCATGAAAATACGAGCTCTCATACATCGGCTTAAACAGAGTAATTTTCGATGGGTCAAAACATCGATAATGACTTTTTGTCATTCGCCCTACAGCGCTAAGAGAGGATTGATGGGTCATCCGCCCTACAGCACTGATTTGGCACTCTATAACATTTTGTTTATCCCAGCACATCAAAAATGAATTACACAGTCAGCGATTTGCGACCCCCAAAGAAGCAGTTGATACATTCAAAAAGCATGTTTTGGAATTACCTCAAACAAAATGGAGAAAGTGCTTCGAAAATTGGTTCAAACACATGCAAAAGTGTACTGATCTTCGCAAAGAATATTTTGAAAAACAATAAAACCAATTTCGATCATAAATATTTGTTTTTTCATTATTAGGCCAGAAATAAAACCCTCGTATAACCAATGTTTAATTAATGGAATGTTTTATTTAAATGGAATATTTAATTAATTAATGAAAATATTTAATTATGAACAACATCGGCAACTTCCATTCTGGCTAAAACGAAATTTTAGAAGTTAAATATAATAAAAATGGAACCATAATTTCTGTAAGAATTTTGTAGTACTTATGGCGTCAAAATGTATTTATAAATATGGGAATTATGGTAATAATTTGGAGTTTTGATATTGTTAAGTAAGTGATGGGTGTATGAAGTTTTCATATTTGTGCTATTCGGTGCGAAAAGTTACAAAAGCCTTCTCTTAAGAATTATAACCAGCATACGGATTTTGCAGAAACAGGAATGTTCAAATGTTACTAAAACTCTAACAATTACTTTCCAGAAATAAAAACATTTTCGAGATTGGAATCAAAATATGTCTCTAAAAACTGAATTTATTCTAAAAAATATAGTGCTGAAGATATATATTGAACATTATCCAAAAATTTAGAATTTAATATAAAATTTTGTAATTTACATTTTGCGTATTATATTTCTCTTATTTTGCTGCTTTAATGTTTTTCTCTCGAAAAAAGGTTTCCTGTAGCTAACCCTTTTGTCTTTGAAGCTATGTAGCATAAAATGTATGAAGAGGAAATTAGAAATTTAATTTCCAAGAGACCCTAAAGTGTCTAATTTAATTTGAATATTTTCTCTTCCCATCTTTTTCATAAAGATGATCATGCAGCTAATTTGGAAATGAAAGTTAAAATTGCCAAACGAAAACCTTTTCCTATTTCAAATCGGCCTCCACTTTGTCAATTTTCGCTTTCTGCTTCGCTTCTGCCAATTTGCTTTGTTAGCTGTCTTCAAAATTGTGATTTATAAATGTAACTGTACCAATTTTATTCTCCCCCTCAAAAAAAGCTGCTATGGCACGCAGTTATTTATAGTGGCTTAATAATGTGCGACAAACTTAAATAAAAAGTAATGGTATTACGTCGGTCCTGTCTGTAAATTTCATCATTCTGTTATACTTCTATTATTCATCTATAACTTAGGTTCAAGGGAATTAAACAAGATGCTTGCATAAGATTTCATATCATTCTGACAAATGTCAATGGGAAGGGTGCTAGTTTCTTTCGCTTCATTAACATTTTCCTTCAAAGTAAAAACCATTGGGTGCTTGGCCATAATAAATAATCTATGAATAATAACTATATTTTCTCCTGATTCAATAAAATCAGGTAAAACGTATTCAGAAAACACTTTGTAAAATTAAGAATTTTTAATTTGAAATCGATTTGTTATGATATAAAACATGGAGGAAATGTGATGGATACAAAATGCCGAAATACACGAGATAAGCTTTAGGGGTCCTCAGCTTTCGATCACGTTAAGTTGACTTTGTGTAACGTGAGAAAAAAATCCAATTAATGGTTATAAAGCATCATAAGAAACAATTTCTTCTTGAAAATCCTCCTAAGTAAACATCACTTGAGTAGTTTCGCCGTAATAGTTACTTCGCCGTGTAATTAATTCACCTTCAAACAGTGTCATTTGAAGGGATTTATACGTGTAATTGTGTAATTAATCGTCAATAGTAAAATACAAAAAAGCCAATTTGACTATAGAGAAAAATGGAGATTTTCTATCGGAAAATGCCTCTTATTTCCGTTATACAAATTACAGGTCTAATTTAGATTTATGTAAAATTTATTTCTAGAAAGTCTAGCTTCATGTTTTAACACTTTTTTTAACTTCATATGAAGCCTCATTCCTACCGAACTCCTAAGAGATTGCATAATTTGAAGCTTCAGTGGACCAGTTTATTTACTCTAAAGCTAACTCTAATTAATGTCTTAAAATTTAAATTAAATCCTTAATTTCGAAAAATTACATCATTTCAAACTAAAATTATGCCACTATTCCAGGACGACTATCCACGGCTCCAGAAGATTTTGGTCTTCTGTATATATGGCCACCTTAGATACTAGAACAATCATTGAATTTATTATTATTCTTCATTTATGAGGATTATTTACTTATACACATTATTAATGTTATTTATTTATTGGTCCAAAGTAGCCATTTGGCCAGAAGGACTATTAATTTCCTTTTATCACCCACCCTTTGCGTCGACTCACGATAACGTTGTTTCACTTTTCAAATTGTTGTCGCCAAATATTATCTTCCTGTATTATATTTAAAGACATTAAATAATGAAGAATCTACATAAATGCATATATGCTAAAACAACGGTACCTAGAGAAATCAAATTTTGAATAATGTAATCCTCCTGCGAATATTGGCATCTGGAAGCCCAAATTTGAATTTCGGAATTTGCTTTATTATCGATTTCATATTTTGTAAAACGTTAACGAAATTTTCATTAGCAAACTGAAGGATTTCAATGCGAACAATGTCAACATTGCATATAAAAACATTTTTTTTAATCTCCATCGCGCGACACTGTGTATCGGAAATTCTAAAAGTATGCTCACTTTAAAATTATTTAGCGATATTGTTCTTGAACTGAATTTTATGGTTTAAATGAGGAGAACATGACATTTAATAAATAAAGGTGACACATAAAATGTTAAAAAAAACGCTCTTTTGAACAAACATCTGAAAACTGATCTGAAATTTAAAATCTGAAAACTTTCAGTTTTTTTATTTTCACATATTTTTTATTTTAACTACAAATTTTTGACTTGCACGAAACAATCAATATATATTATGTCTATTTTTTCCACTTTTCAGTATCTTCCACACTGAGAAAAAATTTAAACTGAATTTATTTATTAATATTTATTTATGCACATTATTAATATTACCATCCCAAAGGGAACCCAGAAGGGCTATTAATTTTGTTTTGGCATTTTGCTTTGGTTCATTATAAATGTCGGTTCACTTTCCAAATTGTTGCCACCAAATATTAGAGCCACAAATTATATTTAAAGAAATTAAATAATGAAGAAACTGCATAAATGTATGTATGTTTCTCGCATTGTGATAAAACAACGGTTCTTAGAGCCATCAAATTTGGAATAACGTATGTTTCCACCTGAATATGGGCATCTAGAATCCCAAATTTGAAATTTAGAAACTGTTTTATTATCTATTTCATATTTTGTAAAATTTTAAAGAAATTTTTAATATACAAACTCAGCGATTTCAAAGCGAGGAATGGCAACAGTGTACGGAAAAAAACATTTTCATCTCAAGCGCGCGACTGTGTATCGGAAATCCTATAGGTATCCTAACTCTTAGTGTTTAACTGAATTTTATGGTTTAAGTGCGAAGAACATGATATTTAATAAATAAATGTATCACACAAAACGTTAAATAAACTCCCCTTTGGGCATAATGTAAAATCCAAAAGCTTTCAGAATTTTATTCATTTATTTATGTATGTTTTTTAATATTATTTACTCATTTATTTCTTTTATGTATATTATTTTTTCTAAGATAGTTGTGAGATGTATGACAGGGTATATTTTATTTTTTCTGATTCAAGATGATGCCTGAATTTGCAACACAGAAAAAATTAATGAGAAAATCCTCATATAATTTAATGCAATTTTTGCGAAGTAATCAGACATTATAACTTTTCATAAAGATATGAAAAGCATTGCAATACTAAAAACTTCAAGATTTTCACAATTTTCAATTACATCTAATTCTGCAGGCAGGTCAGAATTTTTTATTCATTTCGTAAAATAATTGAAAACTTAATATAAATCGTATAATGATTACACAACAAGTGAACTTGAGATTGCCGTTTTAGCCAACCGATTGAACAGTGTATATCGCAGATTCTGTTTTAACACTCTCTACTTTTAGATGCCCGAAATACTTTTTTTCCTTCTTTTTATTATCTCCACACTATAAAGTATTCATCCATAACGAATATGCGTAATTAGCCTTTAAGCGCAAATGTTATCTAATCCATACACACTCTTATAAAAAAAATGACGCACCAAGAAGGAGTTATCTGAATGGGACGAAAATCTGTAGAAGTGATGTACATGTACAGAAAAACAAGTGATTATAGTTTGAGAAAAAATGGATGATTTATTAAAGTGATAGAGCTTAACAAAGTGAAAAACTCAGTAACGCGTTTGTCCACCTCTGGCTCTTATGCAAGCAGTTATTCGGCTTGGCATTTATTGATAGAGGTTGCGGATGTTCTCCTGAGGGATATCATGCCAAATTCTGTCCAACTGAGGAGTTAGATCGTCAACATCCTGAGCTGGATGTGAGGCATAATTACTATCTACCAGGGTACATGGAATGAAATTCGTGAAGAATTTATCGTAATTTCTCCTCTTAAATATCCTGCCAGTTGCGCAGATCAGATGCGCTGTAGAGACAACCGTTCATTCATTGGCAGCCAAAATGTAAAATTTTCTATTTTCCGTCGAAACCTGTATGCATATCAATTTGTGTCCAATTTGCTTTATATTTTCTCGGTGCGTCGTTTTTTTTTTTTGTCTAAGAGTGTATTTAGCATCTTTACCCTTATTGATTTTTGAGAAAAACTTTGAAGATTCCTGTACTCTCATAATTGTAACACATTTTTCTCGCTACTTACCGAAACATCCAGTGGGATTTGATTAGGTTTAACATGCTCTAGATTGCTGAAACGTATTTCATAGTGTTAATAAAATTCTGCTGCAAACCCAAAGCATTTATCATTCGATTATATTTATGAGAATAATATGCTGAAATTCACAGAATAATCTTTTAACTTAAGATGATTTTCGACCACTAGCAGCCCAGCAGTAAAAATCTTTGAATACTGGTAATTCGACTGGAATTTAAAATCTTGGCAAAAGGGCTGACTGCTTGGGAGTGTTCGTGCTTTTCCCGGCTTGTAACGTGAATACAAGTCAATTTTAATTAGAAAGGATCTTCTGTAAAGATATCCATATCGCAGCATCCAATTGTCATTAGAAACTTTAGCCTAAATCAATAAACAAACCAAAAACAGAACGTTTGCCAAAATCTTGCTGTGTTACGCCAAATGATTTTTCCCCTTTCTATGGAAGTATATTAAAGACAATTTTCATATGCCTTCACAATCAACAAAATATGAAAACTGGACGGATAACAACATATCGTGTAACAAGAGGAATATGCTCTGAACATGTATGGTATTTTGACTAAAAAAATGTTTACTTCATTATATGCAGTACTCCTTTTTTATGTGTGCAATATTTTAAAAAAATACAAAATTTAAATATGTACATTAAGAAACGTATTTTATTAAAGCAGATGAAGACACATATTGTTTTGAAAAAATTCATCTTGTCTCGAAGTTAAAAGATAATTAACGTTCGCCTGTAAAACATGCTGCGTTATAGCAAAAATATTAATCCTGAAGCGTTATTTTAACGAATAATAATTAAAAACTGTAATTTGAAATTTAAAGCTCTCACTTTACAAATGTTTGCATAGCAACCGTGTAGCTTGATAAAGCTTCAGTTATTAAAAAAATAGATAGAAAATCTCAGAAAATGGTAGATGGTAAAGATTATTTATTGAAGATTACTGAATATTTATTGAAGAAAATACTTATATATCTTCTTACAAAAGCGAAGTATTTTTTCCATTAAAATTTTAAAAAAATGGAAGAAATGGGCTTTTAAGTCTTTAAACGAGGACAATTGCTTTTCCGCTCCCTTCTGTAATGTGATTCCTATGCTTCTTAAAACCTGAACATTTCTATATTTTTTTTGTAGCATTTACTATAAGAATAAAATAGTTTACATAAAAACTGCTCTGAGAACAATATCATAAATATTCTGAGGGGAATGTTTATGTAAATGAGGCAAATAATTCATGAAAAAGAGCTAATATTTCAAGCTTAAAAATTTAAGAGAAGTAGTTTTAGACGTAATAAATATTAAAAGTATGTCCTTTACTTATTATTGGGCAAACTATTTCCTTTTAGAAATAAATTATTGCCCAAACAAGCGTGACTGGTCAGTGAATGCAATAGAAAAGATGTAAATTTGCTCGGTTAAAAAATTAACTCTATAATTGTAATTTGGAGAAATGTTTTAGTAAGGCTGTGTGAGAGAAGAAATGATCTCTTAGTAAACTATTACAAATGTACAAAATTTGCTTCACAATTTTATATAATCATTGGTATTATATTACCTATACCTATGAATATGCTTAAAGACTTTAAAACATAAAACATTATTAATTCTTTAAAGTCATAAAACACTATTAATTCTTTAAAGTTATAAAACACTATTAATTCTTTAAAGTTATAAAACACTATTAATTCTTTCCTGATCTGAATTTTAGCATTTGAATTGCTTTCCCTCCCGGAAGGCAAAATTGTATGGCAAAATAGTATTCATTAGAAAGCTCTTACCGATGATGCTTCTTCCATATGCAGAGAGCCTACCAGCATTCCAGAGAAAAAGTTGCCGAACACTGAACACTGGTAGCTCTACCCGGATTCCAATCCCAGAGAATGAATTGGTTACATGAATATTTTCCACCTGTGGAACATGGATACGATCTATTTTATCTTAGAAATTCTTCCATGAAGGCATCCTCTACCTTAGCAAACTTGCCTTCTCGTGTTTTATCGTAATCAATCAAACCAAATGAAGCCAGGTGACTAAGGCTTACCGAAGATGATTTCGAACATAGCCAATCGGAGCCAGTCTTATATATATTGAAATCAAAATTCTGACCGTAATTCCGAATGAAATGATCTAATAGGTAGAATAGGTATTTAAATTAATCATTTTATATTTATTTTTGCACATTTAATTTTAATTATTCAAGAATTTTTAATTTATTTACTTTTCGTTACCTCTTTTTTTAGGAATACGGTATTTCTAACTTTAGAATTTAAGTTTTGCAAATAAACGCAGTGGATTTGCCTTTATAAATAGTATTTCCATTTTAGAAATCCAACATTAATGGCTTTTCTCTTCTTATAATCTTATAATAGGAAAGTGTTCAGGCCAATGGTATATGTTTTTAGGTTGTACATATTGTTTTTATTCATATCCAATATAGGAAAAAAAAAGAATTGTCATAAAAATGGTTTAGATTAAAAATTATTTCAAAGAAAAATGGCTCGAAACTACTAACTTCTCTTACAGTTTCTTTCACATTATGATTTAACGCTTTCGATTTTTTCTCATTTGCTGTATATTTAAATATGATATGCAAAAGAAAATATTAATATTTAAGACATCTTTCGCTTCGACTGCATTTTCGGTTTTTACCTCAACGAAGTCTTTCCAAAATGAAAATTCAAAATTAATAAAAAAATCCCTAAAAGCAATGCAAAGTTGTTATTAATGGTTTTGAAATTCATTTCGAACGTTAATTTTCTACTCGCTATTATAATATGATACTATAAAATCTTGGTATTAGTAATGCTGCATTAAAAAAATTGCATAATAGAAATGATGCTTTAACTCCTGGGATTTAGATTCTAGCATACTGGGCAAATGTAGAACTGCATATATGTTTTGCTTCAGTGAAAGAAAAGAACACGAGTGTAATTTTTACTTTCTGCTTTTACTGAAGTTCCACTGTTAACCGAAGCTTTACTGATTATGGAAACGATTTATTAATGTAAATTGTGCATGGACATACGTATTATGTTGTATTCGAACTTGTTGGTTGTTGAGAGTTATGTTTACACAGTAAAATTTGCCCAACATGGAAAACATTTGATATAAGAGAGTAACATAAATTTTAATTAGCCTTTCATTAGATTCAGTAGGATAGATGAACCTGTTACACATGGAAAAAATGAGACAGACAGACAGCAACTTGACCATGATAACGCTAGTTTCACTTGACATTAGTATAATGTCGGCAGGCACTATGAGTCGGTACGTTGCTGCCCTGTAGATACTAGCCGGGACTTGAGTTTCACTCTGTAAAGAACTCCTACGGCCATTAGTGTCTTTGTTAACAGTATCCATTTCATGCTCCAACACACTGCTCCAGGACAATGAGAACTGCAACCACGACGATAGTAACATCAGCCTGCCCCACCAGCGCCTGTGGGGTAAAGTGACTGAACACTATTATTTTGATCTGGGTTTGATTCCAGGTGACAAGTAAGAGCGAGTCCGGACACCCGAGCTTCTGGCAAGGACTAGTCGGTTGTCTTCCTGAATTCGCAACTGTACAAGGCAAGAACTCTCCGGAGCCCCAGAAACGCGGCCTCTGGAGCTTAATACGGGGACAAAGTATAAGACAACAGTTTCATATAAGATAGAAGTTGCTGTACGCTGATAATGCTGTTATGCTGATACTGTGCATTAAAATATGAGAATTTTGCACTGATATCTAAGCATTTTAAAGTAATGTTTTTACAAAATAAAATGATTTTAAAATGATGCGTACACTATAGCTTTCACATAAATTTATGCAATGATAATTAAAATTAAAAAAAATAGATGAATGGGCTGGTTATTTCGTGGTTTTCCTCATATGTAAGGTAGCTATGAGTCAGTTTCCTTTTGAAAACCCTTCCCGATGCATCTCTCTCCTTAGGAAGACAACTGAGACTCCTATCAAATTATTTCAAAAGCTCACTATATCCTATACCTTCTTTTATGAAAATATTATTTTTGTGTATATACTTATATAGCATTGCTAATTTGCTTTGGAATTTACTATTTCTTTAGTTACTTTATAAGGTATTTCTCTCGCCTTCTTCGCACGCCTTCGTGGTGTAGCGGTCAGCCCATTCGACGCAACCCAGAGGTTCGTGGTTCGATTCCCGCTGAATGCGTTGCTCATTTTTCATCCCTCGTGCGTCCGAAATAACCTAATGTCTCGACACTAACGCCCGAACTAAAAAGGTGGTTAATGATGATTCTCCACCACCGAGATTTGGCAATTCGGTCCCCCAAACCCTAGTCGCCCTTTAAAAGGGGGAGTATATAAGGTATTTCTCCCACGTTCCTCGCATGCCTTCTTGGTGTAGTGGTCAGTACACTTGACGCGTAACCGAGAGGTCCGTAGTTCGATTCCCGGCGAAGGCGTTGCTCATGTTTCATTTTTCTGCTTCCATAAAAAAAAAAAATCTTAATGCCTCTACAGCTTTGCTATTTACTTCGCACCTGGGCAAATTTTTATTTTTGTAAAAGTAAATTTTACTTTATTTCACTAAGGTGAATGGTAAAATATATTATTATCGACTTACATTTCATATATTCATATTTTACGATGCCTCTTTTTTAGACTATTGATGTTTATAAGCCAATAATTTTTCCGGATAATTTTCCATGCTGTTGCAAAGTATTTCAATAGATTTATTTAAGCTGAAACGTTGGCTTGCGGTATGAGTTGAACATCTCAAGCCACGTCCTTCAAGGGAAACGTCCAACAACGGAAACGCTTAATTAATTGATTTAATCATTACAATAAATTGAAATTTTTGTAACAGTAAATTTTATTTTATTTCACTAAGGTGAATGGTAAAATGCACTCTTTTGTAAAACAATCGAAGCACCAAGAAGGACTTTTGCGATCGTGACGAAATTTGGTATGCAAAAAAAATCTTGATCGAACGTGCAAAGGATCAACGTTTCAAGGCAAATGAACATGAATTGGGATCATAGCGCGCGTTTCTAGTACACAATTCGCAAAGTATAAAACCAGCAACAGAGGCAGAAAATTTATCTTATTTTTTTTGCTGCCATTATAATTCCGTAAAGAAGCAACTAAAGATGCCATTACGACGATATCGAAGACCTTACAGACAACTAAACGACTTCAAACGGGGTCGCATTCTAGGGTTGCGTGAAGCTGGGTGGTCATACCGATCAATAGGCAGCCACCTGCAGCGTACAGACACTGCTGTGCAAAGATATTGGCGGCAATGGTTCCTACAAGGAAATTGCCGACGAAATGAAGGCTGTGGAAAGCCAAGGAGCACAAATGCGAGGAAAAATAGGATGACTGGTCGCCAGGCCGGAACCGCCCAAAGGTATCATTAGGTAGCATCAGACTATTCAACGCATTACAGAGATGTCTATACCTCCCGTGGTACCGTCCACCATATCATGGCTCTTGTTTAAGGCGGGGTTACGCTCACAGAGGCTTTAAGACGTTTGCTCTTAACCCCACAACATCGGCGGAGTCGTCTGGAGTGGTGTCGCAGTCGATCATCTTAGCTGCCATCAGACTGGCATCCTATAGTGTTCAGCGATGAATTCCGCTTCACTCTTGAAACAGATGACCATCGTGTTCGTGTCTGAAGAGGACAGGGCCAGCAGTCCCAATCAGCCTTTGTAAAACAAAGGCATACAGCCATAACGCCTGGTGTGATGGTGTGGGGCGTTATTTTGTATGACAGCAGGTCATCTTTAGCCATCCTCCGTGCATTTAACAGCTCAACGATATGTTGATATTATCCTGTGCCGGCTGCATTCCCCTTCATGGCACGTCATTCTGAGGCCATTTTCTAACAAGATAATACCAGGCCACCTACCGCTCGCATATCTCTGGATTGTCTCCGTGCAGTTGTTACTCTTATTTGGCCAGCAAGATCACCAGACCTTTCGCCAATCGACCATGTCTGGGACATGGTAGGTCGCCAAATTCGGACACTACAAAATATCGCAGATCTGGAGCGACAACTGGTGAATGCCTGGCAGAATGTGTCGTAGGAGGACATTAGAAACCTCACTCCTTGTCTCGACGAATTCAAGCATACATTGCCGCCAGGGGCGGTTCGACCAACTACTAATTTAAACACTCAATGGGTGATTGTGAGCCACAAACAGGTACTTTGATCTTCATTTTTTTCATTTTTTTCTTACGTTCTATATATTCATGTTTTACGATGCACCTTTTTTAGACTATTGGTGTTCATAAGCCAATAATTTTTTCTGATAATTTTCCATGCTGTTGCAAAGTATTTCAATAATTTTATTTAAGTTGAAACTTTGGCTTCTAGTTTGACTTGAACATTTCAAGCCACGTCCGTCAAGCGTGAAGCCCAGCAACGGAAACAAGTAATTAATTAATTTAACCATTACAATAAATTTAACTATTACAAGTAATTGAGCCAATTTCCTTAAAAATTTGTCCAAGAAGTTCACCATCCCATTGGCGGATAGCTCTCTATTTGCTTATTCTTAAACAATTAACATAACCTTCAGTGTTAGCTGTAGTTCAATTAATAATCATTCCATTTTAGCAATAGTGAAATGATCAGGCATGTAAAAACAGTTTTAAGAACTGCTTTTAACGGGTTGGGTCTGTGAGATCCATTATACTTTACATCAGATTTTATGGTACGTACATCATTTTTTAAATTAAAACAACTTTATCTTCTTTCAGTTAAACATATTTATCTAAAACACTAAAATCCGAAAATACATCAATAAAATAAATTTTTATATTCTTGTGAACTTTTACAACAAAGGTATCTTTTTAGACACTATAGTAAACTTTAACAAAAAACAAAATAGTTAAAATAAAGTAAGCATTTGATAAAGGTACGTTCTATTGTTGTGCAATAGCTGAATCAAAAGGATGATTCATACATTACAAAAAAAAACGCTCTCTGAACAAAGGTAGTTTTTTGCACTGCTGGTAACACATGTCCTTACAATACACACAATACGTTTTCTGTCCTTACAATAGGTACACTGCGCAATAAAAAAAAATCTGTAAAGATTCAGATTTTAAATTACGTCCAAAGGGGTACTTTTTAACATTTTGTGTGTTACCTCTATTTATTAAATAACATTTTCTTCACACTTAAACCATAAAATTCAGTTCAAGAACAATATCCCAAAAAAATTTCAAAATGAGCATATCCTTAGAATTTCCCATACACAGTCTCGCGCGCTGGAGATAAAAATGATTTTTCTGTACAACGTTGCCATTGCTCGCATTGAAATCCTTGAGTTTATTGATCAGAAATTCGTTAAAGATTTACAAAATATGAAATCGATAATAAAACAAATTCCAAATTTCAAATTTGGGCTTCCAGATGCTTATATTCGCAGCAGGATTACGTCATTCAAAATTCGATGGCTCTAGGTGCCGTTGTTTTTATCACAAGAAACATGCAGATTTATGCAGATTCTTCATTTTTTAATATCTTCAAATATAATACAGGGCGATAATATTTGGTGACAATAATTTGAAAAGTGAAACGGACATTCAGAGTAATTCGACGCAGAATCGCAAAACGAAAACAATAGTCCTTGAGGGACAAAGCCCCTTTCGACTAAAAATCTGAAAGGTTTCAGATATTAAATTACGTCCAAAGAGGCGTTGTATTAACGTTTTGTGAGTAACCTTTATTTACTAAATATCATGTTCTAAGTACTCAAATCATAAAATTCAGTTCAACAACAATATTCCAAAATAATTTTAAAATCAGCATGTCTTCAGAATTTGCGATGCAGAGTCTCGTGCTCTAGAGATAATTTTTTCCGTACAATGTTGCCATTGCTCGCTTTGAAATCGTCGAGTTTGTTAATCAAAAATTCGTTGAAGTGTTACAAAATATGAAATCGATAATAAAACAAATATCAAATTCAAATTAGGGCTTCTACATATCCATATTCTATGGAAGATTATGTTATTCGAATTTTGATGTCTCTAGGCACCGCTGTTTTATCACAATGCGAGAAACATATATACATTTAAACAGATTCTTCATTACTTAATTTCTTTAAATATAATACAGGGCTCTAATATTTGGTGGCAACAATATGAAACTGTTGCGTCGTTTATAGTTTTCAACGCAAAATGCCAAAACGAAATTAATAATCCTTTAGGACAAATTGTTCCTTTGGACTAAAAAAAAACAGTGACAATTCTATATCTTCTTTGCTAGTGGGCCAATTGACGAAGTACAACTTACGTCTTTCATGCCTCGAAAGCGCGACTTAGGGGTCTCCGCCGAAAACAACACGGTCAAAAACGCGCGGAGAAAACAACCCAAGGCGAAAACGTCGTGGAACAAAACATCGTCGCAGAAATTAAAACAAGGAGAAAATATCGCAGTTATAAAACATTGTGGTGCAAAATATCGTCGTTGAAAATAAAGCGGTTGAAAAAGTTCGCAGTTTAAAAACATCGTCGTCGAAAATACCGTGGTAAAAAATAAAGTGCCTACAAATCATCGCATGCCGATAACATCGCTGACATGCGTTTTTCTGGCTTCAATAATTGTAATAGGATATTCGGCTAATGATTTGTGAGCGCAAGATGGAAAGAAGGATAATTTTTACTCTAATATTTTTTATTAACTAATGAATATTTGTTGAAAATGTAAAATAGAAACTTAAGCAGAGAAAATTAATGCAACTTACGAAACTTAAATAGAATTTTAAACTGACACAGTTAAATAACAAAAATCATTTATAAATTATTTTTTATAAAGTTTTACTGGTAATTTTTCATGAATAGTATAATCTAAAAAAAGAATAGAAAAAGGAAGATAAGTAACTGCATAAATTTATCTATCAAAAATTGCTAAGTTAATTATGAAATTATTTTCTTAATCTGACAATTTTATAGTGCAAATTATTTCTTGTTCGGTTTTTTAAAAAATTATTAGTTAATGAAAACTATGAAAGTAGAAACTATCCTTCTTTCCATCTTGCGCTCACAAATCACTATGCGAATATCCATTTACAGTTATAAAATGCCTGAAAAACGAATTGTCTGCGATGTTATCGTCATGAGATGATTTGTAGGTACTTTATTTTTCACCACGATATTTTTGACGACGATGTTTTCAAACTGCGAAGTTTTTGAACCACTTTATTTTCGATGACGATATTTTGTATCACAATGTTTTAGGACTGAGATATTTTCTCTTTGCTTTATTTTCTCCCACGATGTTTTGTACCACATTTTCGCCTTGCGTTGTTTTCTCTGCGACGTTTTCGTCCGCGATGTTTTTGCCGCGATGTTTTTGGCTCTAACCGACTTAGGATATGTATTAGATTTATGTATAGCATTGTTTTAATATAGGCATTCTGACCTAAAATCGGACTTTTTCTGAAACGATATACCAATTTCGATTCCATTTTTCGATTCAACGACTCAAAATATGCCAAACTGCCAAATTTTGTAAACATCGCACGAGTAGTTTTTTAAAACATTAGCTCTCAAAAGTTTAGGTCTTCATTGTTAATTGAATTTGGTATATATTTATTAATATCTCATTTTTTATTTAACTTACTTGATTCCTTTATTTTAAAATATATTTATAAATTTTTCGAAAAAATTTTGTATTATAACCAATAAAAATTTTAACATCATCTTAAAATAGATGCATTTCTAGGCATACCTGCAAAGAATTAGAGTTTTTAATTCAAAATTTTTTAAGATATACATGAATTTACATTATGGCGCATTTTAAAATTTAGTTTATATGATATAAGCGATAATAACGCCAAATGTGGCTTACGCAGTTTGTTAAAATTATTTGAAAGTATGAACGATGATTAAGATGTTCGACAAGTGAATTCTTCTTGGCGCAAACTTGAAAACATTCGCCAAGTAAAATTTTTGAATTTCTTCGTAGATTTCGCCCCAAATTTTACAAATTTTAGTTTTTAGGCATAATTTAAGTCGTAAAATCGAAATACGGGAAAAGATTGGCGTGTCATTTTAGAAAAATTTTGATTTTGTGTCAAAAGACGAGTGTTAAAGCAATGCCCAGTAGAACGGGACATACGGAACTGTCTCTTTTTTACGGGCTGTACATCGGCCCATTTTTCCTGTTTCATTTCGATATTCCAAATCTACAGCTATTAATGAGAATATTTGTAGAGCAATATGAATGTTCCTTGAAATGTTTTTTTGGCATTGCCTAAAATGTTTTTTGCATTCTTTTATATGGTCTTCTGTCAAATCGAACATGAGTTTTTTAATACATTATATAAGGTACATTTGATTTGAAAATTAAAAATGAATTAGAAGCTGCTATATTTAGTAGTGCATAAGAAACGACCATTGACCAACGCTTCGTGTTTCGAGCAACATTATCTAATGCCACTCTCTCATCAACCACCAATACCACCTTTTGTTTCATTGCAAAAAGTTATGTTTTCAGGTTTCTTCTTTTTATCCATACTTACGATAATTTTGTCATCATGATGCATGGATAATAGCTGGATCATTGTTTTACCCCATTTTAGGACATATGGAACTAAAGTAGTATTTTCTTGGAATCCGAAAAAACTCCTCCAACAAAGACAATGAATGCTGCGGCTAAATCATGATAACTGAGATTTAATTTTTCGTGAAGTCTTGCAAATACATAAAACAGAAATTGAGTACCACACAGATGTCTAAATTCTAAAATTTAGAAATTCACGAACACGGAGCGAAAATTAAGATATAAAATTACAAAGTATAGAATCTTTACATTCGCCGAACAAAGAAACATGAAAAACGTGCATTACCTTCGCGGTGCTCGAACTTCGAACCTTCCGATTGCTAACTGGACGTGCTTCCAGTTGCACTACGAAGGCACTTGGTAAGGAAGGATAAAGTACCTTGCATTCCCTCCCCCGACTTAAACAGCTACTGAGGAGGCAGAAACTCAGTCGCCAAATGCCGGTGTTGACAGATGGTTGTCAACCACATTTTAGTTTGGTTGCCACTTGTAGGATCATTTAGAGTTTCTTGGAAGCTAGGTAGTGTAAATATTCAACAGTACTCTGGCCAGGATTCCAACTCTTAACCTCCCAGAGTTAGTCGGCCGTGCTTCCGAAGGCAAGCATTAAAGACACAAAAAATACATTACAAAGGAGGCTTTAATATTATCGTTTGCACATGTGCTAGTTAATTTCAATTAATACACAGACGAGGAGTGTTAAGCAGATTATGAAATTCTTGGATGAAATATTAGTCTACGCATGCAGTCAATTGTAAAATATTGTTAGTCCAGGCATAACGTTCTTACTGTTTCTTCAGCAATATCATTTTGAGATTATGGAGGTAAGCCGAACGCAACATTTATAGCATATTTTGTGCTGCAGAATTTTTAATGTAATATAATACATACACTAGCCAATGAATTAGAAACCCAAGATAAAAAATGTATTGGACCATCTTTTGCATGGATAACTGCTCTGATTGTTTTGGGCATCGAGTTTACATGTTTTTGGAGTGCATTTATGTTCGTGCACTGGGTATGCAGCATTTTAGATCTTGTAAATTAGATGGAAGAGGAGAGTGCTGTCGGATGCGTCTTTCTACCATATCCAACACATTTTCTATGGAGTTGAGATTCGGGCTATGCGCTGGCCATGGAAGGTTTTGGAAGTAAGACTGATGTTCAGGAAATCAATTCTGAACAGTTCACAATATATAGTTGCATTATCGTACATGAAGTATCCGCCGCCATCAAGGTAAAACTGCAACATTGCAGGGTGTACTTGATCTGCCAGTATATCTAGGTATCTTATGGCTTTTTGTTTACCCTCGAGGAACACCAAGGCACCACTTCCATAACAGCAGAACATGCCCGTATCATGATACGCAGACCAGACCCTTACACAGTGCGAGTAAGGCAAGATGGATTCATGGTTTCATAGGGTTCTAGCGAAATTCGACGTCTTCCATCAGTACAGAATAAGTTTTCGTGTGATTCATCCGACCACAGTACCAGTTTCTAATCCTCAGATCGCCAGTGTCTTTCCCGACAACACTGCAAACGAATTCTTGTATGACGGGCAGAAATGAGTGGTTTTCTCACATGCACCTTACTATGCATTCCTATGCTCTGCAATTTTCTGCGAATGGTACGAGCTGAAATCTATTATGAAGAACCTTGTTTGCCGATCACTGTCAATTGAAGCACAGTATAGTACATATTCTGCATTACAATTTGTAAGAGACGACGCCAATTGCTCTTTTGGAAAACTGTGCTCGAATTACAGTTACATCTTGTAGAGAAAGACTGTGGGTTCTGATTCAAACCTTCGATATGGCTGCTTTTGAGAAACCAGTGAGATTTGCTCTGTTTGAAATCGAAGCCCCAGCTAACGAGCAGCAACAATAAGCCCTTTTAAAATGGTGAAAGATCTATTGTTTTTCCCATTTTACTTTATACATCGTGAAACGCACTCTTACACCTTACTTATACTAGCATTCTAACCACGTGTAATCCACGTAATAAAAAGAATTTGCCTAATTCATCCCTAGCAGGCATTCAAATCAAAATTTCGGTGTTTTCTAATTCATTGGTCAATGTGTGTAAGAAGAATTCGCATGCCGTAAGATGCCATTTTGTAGGAAACTTATTCAAAAAAACTAGTAATTTGGTCTGCATTTGAGAGATATGTGCCAAAGGGCTATTTCGTTAATAAATATGATAAATTTCACTTAAGAATGTTTTATTAATGAAATAAGCATTATAATGGTGACTGAAAATTCGGAGATGTTTTTATCCAATTGCTATTTCAGATTTCTTCAGATTGAAGAACTGACTTTCCATCGGTACTGTTTCAGTCTCTTAATCATAATACTTACAACATACGATGCCACGAAACATACAGCAAACATGCTTCTAACTTATTATTTGTATTAAATTGTATTTTTTTGTGTGAAGTTGAAAAGTGCATAGGTGTTTGTTTACCTCTGATTTAAATAAAACTGTTCATTCACTACTGTAAATATATAGTAAGCTAGATTCCAGTATTCCAGTATTCCTAGTATTTCATTATGGAATCCCTTTGGTGGAACCTTAAATAATATAAAATCAAATTTTTTGTAACACATTTTTTGGATTTACTTTTATTCTCAGTTCGTATCATTCACTTCTCTGCTAACTTCAATACATCCCAATTCTTAAGCTCCTGAAATCTAATATAATCCACTTTAGTCATAAGCAAATTCCTTTCCCTTTTGAAACGCTTTAAACGGATTCAATTTCAAATAATTTCACTATTCCAAGCTTCCGATATATTTACGTGATACATAGAAAGTCCTTCAGAAAAGCGAATAAATCTTTCCCTTTAAAATCGAAAATTTGAAAAGGTTAAAGTTTTAACAGAGTGCTTTGTAGTGTTTTGTGTATTTGTGCATAATTCTAATAAAGTTTTCTTTTATTTTGAAAGGATATTGCAAAAGTGTCAGCTATATCTTAAGAATATTTATGCTTTAAATTTGTCAAACAGGGGTAAAGATGTAGTTCTATTCCACAGATTATGATTGAAGCCGTAAAATACTGAAAGAATTCAATAGCATTCAGGTTAAACGTAGCAGTTTCATCCTTGCCAAGTTAAAAAATTATAACACGATTGAATACGAAAAAATGCTTTTTGGTAGCTACAAATGCCTTGCTTCCATTTTCTCCGACAGCAGTGACGAAAGGGTAAACATTCTTATATAAAAATATTTTGATGTAGACAATACATGACTTCTTTGTACGGCTTATTAAATTATACACATTTTTGCTGCATTTCATTTAAACTTATATCCTCGAATTTAATTGGAAATACATTTCTCGTTCAATTAATTCAGCTCTCATTTTGCGGGAAGGCAAAAATACGTAAAAACTCAAAATGTCTTCATTAAGAACTGAAAAATATTTGAAAACATAAAACACCAAATGCGGTTAAATGAAAAAAAAACAATGTTTACAATTAAAATTAGAATTCCTACGCCAAAACAAGCAATTCTGTTAGCTGGCAAGAAGGCAGATTTTTCAGTGCAAAAAACTGAGAGTATGTAAACAAATAACGCTGCTCTATTGGGCTTAGCCGCACTCAAACAAATTTTTAATTGTTCATAATTTTACAACTGCTGCATGCAGATTAATTAAAGGCATAAAAATCTTAACTGGAACATAAGAACAACATAATTCAATAATTTTTAAAGCAAAAAATGAGCAATTTACCAAAATATAAGAATAAAAATACTGATCACTGAGCCGAGTTACAGATATACACAAAACATTTTTTTTAAAAAAAGCAAAATATAAACACGCCTAGTATTTTTGCGCATTAAGCTGCTGAAAATTATCACTAAAGACATAAAGTGAGAAATTTAGAACTACTTTTTTACAAAGACTAAAAACTGAAATTCATAATTAATAAATTTTAAATGATCCTACAAATGCGACAAAGAATTTTTAAAAACGTTAAAACCAAAAACTTTTAAACAAGAATTACCTTAATACAAAATATTTAGTTATCATCAATATATCTATAAGAGTGTTAGAGTAATTTAAAAAAAATTAACACGACAAAAGAGAATTTCAATCAACTTTAGTGCCACTTCGTCAGGGGGGAGGAACATTTAAACTAATTGAAATGGTTCATCTGCTAATTCTGGATACAGAAAAGCAAGGACTTTTATAGAAGAGAGATTTTAATTAGTTTCAAAGATCCTCTCCCTGACGAAGCGGAATTTGGTTACAATAAATAAAACCGAATTCACCCAGCCGAGTGTCTGAGTGGATGAACAGCTAGCAGAGACCAAGCGAACCTCGTCAACAGGAAAGCGAAGTGGGGAAAAAGAGAGTCTAAGCAGTTAGTAGCTATTTATATTAGAAGTTTTGCTTTAATCTGATTGGCGGAGGAATTGCGCGCAATACGAAGGTCACAGAATTAATTTCCAGATATGACGCGTTTTGGAATTTAAAAAAAAAAGGAATTAAGAGAATTAAGTGCTAATTTCAGGTATAAGCTACAGTTGCGTTACTTTACACACACACACACACATATATATATATATATATAATATTTATATTTTTTGGCGTTCCCGATTATAACCAAAAGGGGAGGTGCACAACTGCATGTTGTAAAGTAGTGCAGCAGTCCTGTCTACAAAATTCCAACGTTCTTAGGCTACTCGTTTTTGAGTTTTGCGTGATACATACAAACGTACGTACCTGCGGACATCACGAAAAAAATTTCTTCTGTATGCATTTTATATGAAGTTTACAATCCGATTAAAAAAAAGAGTCTTTATTCTGTCCTTACGTATAGATGTAGCCCAAAGCATATCATTGCATTCGAGAGCGGTCAAAAT
Source organism: Stegodyphus mimosarum (assembly GCA_000611955.2). NCBI lineage: Eukaryota > Metazoa > Arthropoda > Arachnida > Araneae > Eresidae > Stegodyphus > Stegodyphus mimosarum. Next base: position 90,006 of record KK114300.1, read on the forward strand.
GCATATTTTCGTTGAAGTATGATACCGGAAATTTTTCGCGATTATAATAGTTCCTTTACTTCGTACAAGGAAGTAAAATAAAAAATGTAATGTGTACACCACAAGATTTTCTTGTACCGAATATTAAATTATACGCATTTTTCCTTGCATTTAATTTAAACTTATCCGATTGAATTAACTCTACTTAGTCGACAGCGCATAAACCACCATAGAATAAATGGAATTCCAGAATGAATTAAGCATTAAGCGTGAGTTAATTCGCAATAATAAAAGAAGGCGTTATCTTTGTTGTTGCGCAGCTTAGTTTCTCTAGATTGGCAACAAATCCACTATTCTGCTAATTTTCAAGTGTAAACAAATATGGCTGCCGTGTTAAAACTATTAGGCTAATTTTAACTAAATTTCAGATTTCATTAACTAAATACTTTTTGAAACATGCATAAACAATAATTCAAAAGAAAAAGTCAAATTTATCGTGTATTTTTCTATTTGTAACAAATTTCAGTTCGTTAAATTTTGTAATCCAAATGCTAAACCAGCTAAATATTAAATTTTTGAACTGAAATTTATTTAAAATATTTCTAATATGCTGAATTAACCATTAAATTTATAAAGAATTTTCGCCCTCCGTCCAGCATGCTTTAGTAGTGTAATAAAAGCACAATCGGCGCGTATTCGAGAGGTTCATGTTCTAGTCCCGAGGACGGCATTGCACATTTTTCACATCTGTTACAAAATAGCCTAATGCCTCTGCAAACTATTTACTTTTAGCACACAAACAAATTATGAGACAAACAAATTATGAAAACTTAAAAATTTTCAGAGAAAACTCGGAAGTGAAACAAAAATTGAGAATAAATAACTACAACATTTTCCTATTATTATACATAATAAATGTTTCATAGACATATGCAGAAAAAATACATGTATTATTATTAATAGGTAATATAGTATTATGCATTTTTTTATTTTTACTCTAGCTTGACACTTGATTGGCTTTCGAGTCTGATAATGCATGATACTTTGGAGAACAATTATTGGGCACTATCTTACCAGGGACAACAGATGCTCATCTGTCAGTCGAGCAGTTAATATACTCCCAAATTATATGATAATTCTTAACTAAGGGTATTTATCTTTTGAAAAGTACGAATAAAGAATAATCAGATCTGCTTCTTCAAATCTTTCTATCTTTTTTAATGCGATTTATATTGTAAATTACTTAGTTCTGTATATACTAGAACTTCTAGCACGTTATTAATGTCTGCTTTTAATGGCAATGAAAATAATTTAAAATCGGACTCCAGATCATTAAATTCATTAAATCTACCTTCAGATTTGTCATAATAATACTATTTTTCTTACGTATTCTTTAGATTTTTCATTTGAAATAATATGTCGAGATTTAAGGTATAGAAAATGTGCGAATTTTTTTATTTCAGTTGTTTTTCTCAAATTTGTAATTTAACGTTTAAAGCTTTAATAGAAACATAAATGTCAGTGGTAAGTTTATCCTTTCCTTTTACTGAGAGCACTTAATTAAGAGGTTAAATCAACAAGCTATGTTGATGAGCTCGAGGATGGCTCGAGGACTTTTTTACGTCATGAAATTGTATAATTCTTTTATTAAATTAAAGAATAGTTTTAACGCATCTCCTTGTTTTAGTCAAATCACCTCATTGTAAGTAATCATTTCTAAGTACTCAAGTTCAATTTCGTCAAGCAATTTGTCGACAATTTGAAGCTCGTTTATGGATTAAGTTTATTCCTTTTGTTGCCATTTCCATAACATTATACGTTTGCAAATTTTTGGTATACATTTCCTTTTGATAAATAATGCAATGTACAGCGCGAAACGTATTCCGAAGATTTTCTTGTTTCAATATATTTCATAATTTTACCGCTACTCCATTTTTCTTTTTAGCAACCAGAACAGCTGCACCATTGCTTGGAACCCAACCATTTTATCTCAATTTATACCTATCTGTTACAGTTTCCATTTCTAAAAATATATTCTGTGCAACATGTTTTCTTTTCACAGAAATTATTTCTGGTAAGTTCCGTACTGCTTCAAATTCTTCAGTAACATTCAGAATGCTGGAAAAGTAAGTAATTTCCCATTTATTTTGAAAAACACGTCCTTCTTCTCTCACGTGTCTTTTACCTGTTACTAAAGACGTGGCTAGCAGTTTAATATCTTAGTTAAATCACAATTATAGTTTTATTTACACTTTTAATTAAACAAGAGGAATTTTCTTATGAAAGCAACGCACAAACCTTTTGCACAGTTTCAAATTATTGTCATTGATATAACGTAGATATAACTACAAGCACAAATAATAGGTTTTACAAGCCGTAAGTCAGTTTGCGCCTATCAGTTTAGCAGTATGAATTGCGTAGCTGTACATCGAGCTTACCAATTAGTGAATGACTCTAGGAAAGTACCAACTTATTAAGGAAAAAAAAAGAAAAGAAATTGACACACTGGAATATAAAATGTCTACCAACTATTTACTGACGAACAAATTTATTCATTGTACCAACGTACTTTCTTGACTCAGACGGCCGGGCATGCAAGCATACAAAGGTTATCATTTTGTTAATGAACTGAAGTCGCAAACCTATTCATCCAATTTCTTTTTCATTCAGTAGCAATCGCGCATATAAGTTCAGTAGTAATCAATTCTTCCTGGATATTGTTTATTTTTTTAACTGGAATTTTGAATATCATTAAATATCAGTGTCATTTATTTAGCTTCAAGCATTCCTTTTTGTGAGAGAATCTAAGAAGTAATCCATAATTTTTTTCAGTCAAATTATAAAATAATGCATAGCAGAATGTAGCGAAATTTATGCACGCGTAGTCAACAAGAGATTTCTTTTATTCACTTTAAGGTACACTGCGAGGAAAAAAAATGGAATAGTTCTATATCTCCCGTTCTACTGGGCAGATTGACGGAATTCAAATTGCGTTCTTCATGTCTCGAAAGCGCGACTTAGGACATATACTACATTTATATTCGGCATCATTCTAACATAGGTATTTTGATACAAAATCGGACTTTTTCTGAAATGGCATGCCAATGTTTTCCCATATTTCGATTCTACGACTCAAATTATCCCTAAATATTAAATTTTGTAAAATTTGGTGCGAAATGTACTGAGAAATTCAAAATTTTGTTTTGGCGTATTTTTTTTTGAGATTTCGCCAAGAATGATTTACTTAGCGAACTTCTAAATTTATAGCAATCTATTTTCTGTTCTTTTTTTTCCCAAAAGGGCTTTGTCCCTGAAGGACTATTGTTTTCGTTTTGCCATTTTGAGTCTGAAACATTAAATGTCGGTTCACGTGTCAAACTGTTGCCACCAAATATTGCAGCCCTGTATTACATTTAAAGAAATTAAACAATGAAGAGTGTGCATAAATGTATGCATGTTTCTCGCATTGTTATTAAACGACGGTACCTAGAGCCATCGAATTCTGAATGACGTAATCCTACTGCGAATATGGGCATCTGGAAGCCCAAATTTGAAATTTGGAATTTGTTTTATTATGTATTTCATATTTTGTAAAATAACAAAATCAAGGATTTCAAAGCGAGCAATGACAACGCTGTATAGAAAAACATTTTTATCTCCAACGCGTGAGACTGTGTATGGAAAATTCTAAAGATATTCTCAATTTAAAATTATTTTGCGATATTGCTCTTGAACTGAATTTTATGGTGTAAGTGCGAAGAACATGATATTTAATAAATAAAGGTAACACAGAAAACGTTAGAAAAACTCCTCCTTGGGCGTAATGTAAAATCTGAAAGCTTTAAGATTTTTTTAAAAAACATTTTCATTGCAGAAGAGAGGAAAAAAAGTTATCATTCATACTTTCAAATAATTTTAACAAAGTGCGTAAACCACATTTGTGGTATTATCGTTTTAAGAAGTAACCCATGTTTCAAAGCGCTCAAATATATAAATTCACGTATATCTTAGCATAGCTCACGTATATCTTAGCATATTTTGAATAAAAAAACTGTAATTTTCTGCTCGTATACTTTAAAATACACATACTTTAAGATGATGGAAAAAATTTTATCGATTATAATTTAAAATTGTTTCTGGAAAATTTATAAAAATTATTTTAAAATATAAATTTAAAAAATAAATCATAAAAATATAGGCTGATTTTATTAGGAATGAACCTAAACTTCGAAATGTGAAAGAAAGAATCAAGTAAGTTTAATAAAAGAGGACATATTAATAAATATGTATCAAATTCAATTAACATCGAGGAGCTAAAATTTTAAGAGCTAATTCTTTAGAAACTACTCGTGCGATTTTTACAAAATTTCGCAGTTTGGCATAATTTGAGTCGTAGAATCGAAATACAGAAAATGTCCGATTTTGTGTCAATACACCTATATTATTACAACGCTATATATAAATCTCAGATATCCTAAGTCGCGCTTTCGAGACATGAAAAACACAATTTGAATTTTTTCAATGGGCCCAGTAGAACGGGGGATATAGAACTGCCTTTTGTTTTCGGCAGTGTACATTTCTTCTTAACTGGAACCATTTTATTTCCGAAAGATCTTGTGATGGCCGTATCGCAGTCATACCATTTTTTCCTTTTGATGAGAGTGGGTCAAAGAATAGTTAGACTTATTAAAAGAGTAGTTAAAAGACTAGTTATTTTAATGTATATAAATAATACTTATAGAACTTTTATAGATGATAATAAAAGAGAAAATTTTGAAAATAAGATGTACTTATATCAGTTGAGAATATTCTCAGGCAACATAAACTGATACGTACTGCGTTAACGTCAGCTACGAAGTAGGAAAGGTTCGTGTTATTAATTTAATTTGCTTCTTCCTTTCACAGTAATTAATAAACAAGTACACAATCCAAGTGGTTTTTTTCCCATTAACGTATACTGTAATTATACCCGATGTAGCAATTAACTTTTATTGTACTTATCCATGGCCTCCAAAACCTTTTATGGTGTTTATACATATTGAAGGAAAAGAGGAAATCGATGTCGGACGAAACAGTCTACTGATGTAGCTCTAGGAATGCCCGCAGAAGTTTTCAAACAGAATGTGGTTATCCTCTCATTTAATCAACATAATTTCTTTCTCTGCAGTTTCAGGAAGATAATTTTATCAAGTAGTATTATGTTACGGGTAGCATAGGATAATTGGCGAAAGCTAAAGTTCCATTTTGTATTCGATTGCAAGTATCCGCAGGAGTATAATTAATATATACATTGAAGTTTTTTCCAAGAAACTATTACTTAAGGCAAACTTATCCTTCAGTTTCAGTTTTGTCTCGGCTAAATATTAAAAACAAAAAATATATACTTATAAATCAGAAATTGAGCTCCTGAATTTAATCGTTTTGGGAAGCATTCTCGGTAAAAAAAGTAATGGTATTCTTCGGAAGTTAAATTATTTGCATAATTTTTCCCCCTCCACTTTTCTATAATAAAATTAGTGAAAAAAAGAGGAAATGTATATCAACAAATACTTTTTGTAATAAACAAAGCAAAAATACATGTAATAATAATGCTGTAGATACTTCATGATTCTTAACTACACATATATTTTGTTAGGTCTGAGTAGATTCTTAAGGCCCATAACGGAAAAGAAATATTTTCGGTCACGGCCAATGAATTCAACATCATTTTAATTCAAAATAAAGCAAGCATGACACATCATCATTATGGTGCGCTATGCACCCCACAATTTTGTACAGCTTATATCTTTTTATCCGAAGCGAAGCAATAGCTATGCCTGGCTAGCAGCAAGGTAAAGCAGAAAAAGAACTGAACCTTGATAACAGCGATATTTATAGTAAAAAGTTTCTTTAATTTTATTGGATGAGATTCATCTGCATTGCAGCTTGAAACAGATTAATTTGGAAAGGTGTAGTCCAGAAAAAGTATTATATACAACTTGAACCAGAAAGGGGAGTTAGCCAAATTAAAATTAGGGATTAAACTACTATTGCTAAAATAAAATTAATAGCTTTCTTTTACACTTTATAACTTGTATATTCCTTTCCTTCAAAGAGAAAGGAGGCTTGATGAGAGAAAACCCGCTTTGGAAGAAATTATCAGAGCGTCAGCAAAACTAAGGAAATACATTTTTTTTTAAATTTCCAAAATTTGTCTCTAAATTTTGGATAAAAGGTTTTTGACCAATGAATTTAAATATTTGAATTCTGTTGAAACTTTTAATCCAATTTTAATGTTTTCAAGGTCATTTCTCTCTGAAAATAATGTCCTAGTATTTTCAAGAAATAATGGTAAAAGTTCACAGTTATAAAAAAACCTTGCTACACTATTATAATGTAATTTTTACAGTCCTTTTCTTGAAAATCTTTCTATAAACTGTTGCAGTCAATATAAAAACGCAAATTCTTTTTTACATATCCATGAAATGTTATCAAAATTAATTACTTACTCATAATAAAGCAATCCTCATTTTCTTATTATAAAGCAATGTAAAATGAACTTTAGAAATTATTAACATAGAAAACTAACAAAATGCAATACAGTAACAAAATAACTTTGACAAAAAAGAGGCAAGTCCTCATAAAACGAATCAGCCTGACTACTTGTTGATGGCTGTGGGATAGTTAAATTCAGTAGCAAGTAAAAATCAATTTGTAAGGTATAAAGTATGAAAGAAAACTACTGATTTGAATGCAGTAATTGTCATTCTTCAATTTAATTTGAGTATCTCCCCTTTTTCTTCTAAATTGTTTATAATAATTGTTCTGGGCTGCGTCTTTCCAAATTAATCTGTTTCATGTTTCTTATGTAATCATGCTGAAATAAGGATGGCTCTCATACAATCATATTAAGATAGATTTATTACAAATATCTTTACTACTAATGCGCAGCATGGTTTTCCTGCTTTGCCTTGCCTGGCTAGCAGCAAGGTAAAGCAGGAAAAAAAAAGAGCCACGTATAATTGTTGCTTCGCTTTGTCCTTCATCTAAAAGAATGTAAGCTGTACAGAATTATGGGTTACATAGCACAACCATAATAATGATAGGTCAACTTGTTTTTGCTTATAAATGCTTACTTTATTCCGAAATAATTTAGTAGCCACGCCTGAAATTCAGTGGCCATTGAATTCAGTGGCAACGTCTGAAAACTGTTTTTCTCCTTAGGAAGTTACACAGGTATATAATACTGTATAGCTAGTTCAGAAAAGTCAAGTATCTAGAGAATAATTTCCCCGTATTTGATCTGAAAAGTATGTTCTTGTTGATAAGTATGTTGCGATTTTTGGAAAACGATGTAGTGCAAAAGGAATTTCTGACAAAAAAAAATTCTATCTTTCTAAAATTTTAAAATGTGAAGCCTTGTCATTTTATATCCTCAAATGTGTTGAAATAGACGATTGGAATGCATCGAAAGAAAAATTGCTATAAACGATTTAGAACAGAAGGGGAAATTCGCAAATTAAAATGAGGAATTTAATTAAAATTAGTATTTTCTTTAATACTGCATGCATTACATATTTATGCGCATGTTTGTGCGTGTTTGTGTAGTGATGATGTTGTTGTATGTATAAACGTTACAGCCAGATGTTAATGAATGCTCGCGTGATACAAATTGGTTTTTAAACAGCAGTAGTACGTTTAGTGTAAAGAAGAAAGACTATTTAGAATAATATCAGTGCCATTGCCCACTTATGAATTAAAGAAGATTAATAAAAACTATCCTTAAGCAAGCTGAAAATCTTAGAAAATATTTCGCAGTAAGTCATATAAAAGTAAAACTTCTCTTTAATTTTCCTGATATACTTTGATGTCAGTTTTATTCGCGAGATTCGAGAATGAAGGATCATCGGTTATAAATATATTACTTTCTATTAAATTCTTCCTTTTAAAAAATTACATGTCAAGGATTTTTTATAATAATATGACGGCTCAACGAATGCCTGACTTATTATCTTAAGCCTAAAATGTGTATATTAAAAAAAGAACTATTAACAGACTTTTAGACTAACTGTGTTCATATTACTGATACATTTCCTTGATGAGACTCCATACGCCTAACCTCGATATTGCAAATTTTCAGTATTAGAGATATCTGAATTTATGTTACAAGGAATTAATATTGGAAGTTTTTTTTAAGTATGAAAGTAAATGAATAACATTTGACAATGATTCCTTTAGTCTTTTTTCTTGAATTTGTTTTATTTCATCTCAGTTTTAATTACTGTTGCTATAAATTCTGGCGTATTTTAAGGATTGTATTTTTGCATGAAACTGAGTGATTGTTTTCTAATTAAATAATTTTTGTTTACAGAAAATTATTTTTTCAGATACTGAAGTTTAAATGAATTCCTAGGGAAATAGTTACATGCTGGTTGTTTCATTTTTTAAAGTTAAATATCAAGGATTTGCTTTCACTTTTCTTAAAAACAACATTAATATTGGTTAAAAATTGTTTAAAGATTAATGAATAAAATTGTCTTTAAAGCTTTTATGCTGCAGAAATAAAAAATCACATGTAATTATGCAGAACTAGTATTATATACGTTTTTCTTGCTCTGCGCCGTAGAATCGTTATATTCATTCAAATGGTAACTTTAAGAAGAATTTAGAAAATGGTTAGTAGAAAAATCTCATCTTAACCATACATTCCCATGTGAAACTGATATCAGGAATTTCCATCTACGGTTGATCCTCAATATTTGCAGTTTTCCTGTATCTTACTTATGCATTCTGAGGATAGTTTTCCCTGATGGACTGAAAACGAAAACTGCTAAAGCGTTTCGTTCAATAATGTTCAAGTTTCTTTCAAATATCAAATTTATTGACATTAAATCCAATTTTTTATTAAAAATGGACAGGCATTTCTTTAAACAGGAAAATTAAGCGGTATGATATAAGTTTCATGAAATAAATATGAAAGAGTAACTTTATTTCTAATGCAATTTGTTTACATTCTAACGCACTTCTCTTAATATTTTTGCATTTGCGAAGCTCTATACCAAATGAAATGCTCCTTTTTCACTGCAGATGAGAACAAAACAATTTGTCATGTACTAATGAATCGGCAAAAACCCACTTAAATTAAGAAAGAAACATTTTTGAAAATTTTTGATTACTCAGACAAGAACTTTAGTTAGTTAATTATTCATTGAAAATTTCCTATTTTTTTCCAGGAAGAAATTGCAGTCCTGCCCATATCTATATATATGTATGTATACACTGCCCTTCAAAAGTTAAGGAACAGCATGTTTTTTGTGTCTGATTTGAGAATGAAATAACATAGAAAAAATCAATTTACAGGACATGTTCACTAAACAGTTGCTAAGAAGAGTAAGTTAACTAAACAGTAAACTAAGAACTGTTTAGTTCTTTAATACATGTGACATAGAATGTTTCTAAAGTTGAACACAAACATGTATTATAACAAAAAAAATTGCACTCTTGGAGAAAAATCCAGAAACGAAACAGTAAACCATAGTTTTTTTGAGGAAAATGGGTTGGTAACATTACGAAAATGGGTTCTAATAAGGAATGTGACCGCCCCCAGCTGCAATACATTGGCAGTAGCGACGTTTCATGCTGTCAATTAAATTGTCGGCTAGTGAAATGGGAAGCAGCGACCAGACATGAAATTATCCTTGCTCAAGCTCAACTAACGACCTTGGAGGAGGACATACGGCAGCAACCTGTCTCCCAAGGTAGTTAACTGCTGATTAAGATGCTGTGTCGGATTCAGGTCTGGAGACTGAGCTGGCCATTCCATCCGCTCCATACAGTGATTCTCAAGATATTTTTCAGCAAACCGAGCTCCGGTGCGGTCGCGCATTGTCGGTCATCAGAAGAAATCGAGGACTGATATTAGCGGACATATTGGGCCGACATATTGATCATGGATATCATCTCGATACCTCCCACCGGTCAAAATTCCTCCATGGTACATATGCAGGTCAGTGTGACCACCGAGAGATGATCTGCCATGAGCTGAGGCGCAGTAATATTACTCTTCCTTCGAGCCCAAAGAGCTAAATACCGGTCTCCCACAGGTGTTAAAACTCTAGGTCTGCCTGGAACATGTTTTCTAGACACAGAATTCTCGGATTCAAACTGATTCTATAGTCGGTGGATGACATTTTGAATTTTAGACTAATTTATACAATATTTTATTAGGCATAGTAAAATTTAGCACTCTTCTCAACAAAAAAAATTCATGAAATTTTTATAATAAAGTCAGATTACGCTTACAGAAGTACACTTAAATTTGATTCTTGCATAAGTATTCTTACTTAATTTCTGGTGGCCATATATCTGCAACTTCTGCCAACCTAGATAGCTTCGATAAGATTTTATTTTCTTGTAGATTTGTTGCCAAATAAATTCTATTACGCATGAGGCTTTGCAAATGCTTTCATAGTTAATAGATTGCCGAATTTTATGATGGCGGTTAATATTTCTGTTAAGAAGGAAAATATTCTTTTTCTTGAAAGAATACCGCTTTTTTTCACAAGCGGAAAACTGATATATATTTCGCATCCTAAAATATTGTCGGCATGCGCTGTCAGTTTGTCTGCAATACATAGAAAACCTTCATAAAAGAACATGCAAAACAGTGATACTGCAGTACAATACCGGGGCTCTACTGTTTAAGCAGCAATTCCCTAAACAATAACAGAGTTCCTTGGAATGAATAGTATATGAAATATGTCCCGTAGGTGAAATGGAGAAAAAAGGCGCTTTGCTTCTATACAGACAGATTCGTCAATCATGTGGTACTATCTATAGCACTAGAAGAAAATTCAGGAAGGCGGGAAAGATGATGAATGAATGCTCACAACTGTGAGTTTAGTGTCAGCCTCCTGGTGGCAGTGTCCAATCTAGGCAACACACGAGACAGGAAAGGCGACTGGGAATCAGGGGACCCGATAGCCAAATCCTGGTGGTAAAGAATCATCATTCACCCATTTTTAGTTCCGGAGCTACTGTAGAGTCATTAGGATTTTTGATAGCAGGAGACGTGAAAAATGAGCAGTTCCCTCGCCGGAACTCGAACCTTGACCTCTCGAATAAGCACCGAGTGTGTTAACCGCTACAACACGAAGGCATGCAGAAAGGAAGGAGAGAATGCCTTATAGTGTAGTATTTAAGAATTTACATTACGTAGTGTAACATGACTTTGGACATGTGTTGGTGAAGGGTGAATCCCCATATCAGTCGACAAATCCTTCTGCGGTAGAAGATGTGCAGCATACAGACAAATGAAAAATTATGCATTAGTATTTCGCATATTAGATGTGAAGCGAAGATTGCAGTATTAGTGGCTGCTGACATAGGCAATGAATAGTATTAGCGGCTGCTGATGTAGGCATGAAATAGGCATCTTTGTTGCTTCATCAAGCTGATAACAATAATTTGACTGAAGCTGATCCATAGATCTGATCCATCTTCTGAAGAAGCTGATCCATAGAGCTTCAGCTATATCACAAATTCAACGAGCAATAGTATCATTTGACAGAATTACGGACTGGTCGCCACTCGGGATATTAGCCAAACGGTGTTTAGATGCCAGCACGTCGGAAGATACTAGGCCTGTGACAGTAAGATTGGTACTGATGAACTGACCAAATGTAGTTTGGAGCTTATTAAAAGATGACAGTATACTTTTTTTTGCAGAAGACTTGAGCACACTAGTCACTTTGAGCAATCAGGGAGAGGTAAAAGTGCAACAGCATTGAATGTATAAAATCAAATTGCACCTGGGAATAAACTAATGCAGCAGGGCATATCATTTAAACATGTGGGAAGTTAATAAACAAATAATAAAATTGGAAATATAGATTGCGGAATTTTACTTATTTAATTCCAATGTTCTATCTTAGAATCCCACGAACACTAACAAGCGAATAATCGCTTAAGTGTGAGAATAAACACGTAAGACTTAAGAAGGGTGTACTACCCTTTATTTCTGAGAATAAATACAATCAAATCCTAACTTGGAGTATACACAAAGTCTCCACTTGGGCTTGAACTGAAATGAATCTAAATTAAGCTATCGAAAAGGTATAGCCGAAGCTATCAGGTTTCTAAGTAGTTAGCCTTTAAATATTAAATGAAATCGGCGAAGCCAAGCAAGGGCCTAAAGTATGGCCGAGCGTAGTAGCTAAGAGAGAATGTAGTCAAATGGCAAACGCGCGCTAGTCAGGAAAATCAGATTCTCTCTGTAGAAGTCGGTGAAGCGTGTTGACTTAAATAGTACTCTTAATCATTCGCATTCACTGCGTTTCTGAAATTGCATTCTGGCAGGAAACTGTAAGCTAAAATTAGAACAAATAGGAAACAAACATAAATTAAAATAAATGTTAATAAATTTAGGGTAAACCTTACATATTTCCCTGCCAGAATTGAACTACTCGAAGAATAAGTTCTCAAAACGACTTTATTTAAGAGTGTAAATTCTACAAAAATCTTTTTCATCAAAGTTTTAAACTTGTAGCAATAGTGCTTTCTTGAATTCCTCATTAAAACTTTTCCTGTTTCGGGCCAACTTTACAAAATATCTAAAGCTATACTAAAACTAAGAATCTTACATTCACAATTTTTTACGAATTGACTGGGATAAACATCTTCGTCTCTGTTGAGCAGGTTCTCATTCCGGATCCTTCCACTCCTCTGGAAGGAACTATATAAGTCAAATTTTTACAAGCCATTTTATTTGCTACCATTATCTTATTATTGAAATTATTTTTGGCCCTCAAACTCTTTCATTCACACCAATCTGTAAATCTTCTTGCCTCCACACACTCCAGAATTTGTTCTGAGTGAAATGAGCTTTTTATTGTTGTATTTCCACGAAGATACACTACCAACTATCCAACAGCTACGATTTGTTAGATACTAGACATTCCAGTCCTCGAAGACTCCTTAAAGACAAGGCTAGTTCTTATATCCTAAAAGAGAACTTAATTTAAAATTCTTAAGTGAAGCCTGGAGAGCCTACCTTTAAACACATTCAATTTATGCTTTCTTTCTGTTCATCTCTTATACAAAGCATTCACAGTAATGCTTGACAAAAACTTCATTTGTACAACTTTAACTTTTACAATAGAAAAGCTGACATTAGTCTTTCTACATTCAGTCGAAAATTTTAACATATAATATTTAAAAATTCATTTTACATCATTTGTTACAGTTGCTACACAAAATTTGGTTACAATCAATACAAAAGTTTTGTTACAATCTTTCTTTAAGTTAACACACTTGAAGTCTTTCGACTAAACTTGTTCACAAATTAGTTTCTCGTAACTTGATAATTCTCAAAAGAAAGATATTTACAAAATAAATTCTCTCCAAATTGCGAATTCAAAAATCCTTTCTGTTTAACAGATAGTTACAACTACATTCTTGCAAACTTGCGAATTCAATTTCTTGTTTCAAACAGTATTTAGCAACTTTAAAGACATGACATACATATAAATTTCAATACAAAATAGAAAACAAGGAAAATTTTCACTTATCTTTTTTTGTTTCTATATTCCTCCATTTATATGTCGCAAAATTCTTGCCAGGTGGGATATCTTAAACATTGAATTCTCAATCTCCTCGGGCGGCTGGTATTCACTTAAGGCCCTCCTTTCTCTTCGTTCCTCGGGCGTTGAGTAGGCCTGCTTTTCTCGCTGGTTGAGGGTTCTGAAACTCTGGCTTCCTCTTTACCTTGTAGTATCCGGATCTTCCCTCGGAGTTTTTCGATCTTTTCTTGGTTTTCCAGGTTTCCTGAAAAAGAATGGACTTTGCCTCTTGGAGTCGTTTTCTTTTCGCAGATCTTGGCTGCCATATTCCTTGGGGTTCTTTCGAGGAAGTTGGCTTCAGTTCTGGAGTTGGACGTTTCCCTTGATTATTCTCTGTGAGCCGTTTCCGCTTTCCCATCGGCGCTGGCTTCTATTGAAGGGGAACTTTTCTCTGTTTTGTTTTCTTCATTCTCGCTAGGCCTGAACTTTGCGGGTGCTTTTGCGTTCGTCTCGCGGTCCTTTCTTCAGTAATCTCCGGTTGTTTTCTTTTTGCTGCTAAGGGATCCCTGCTAAGCGAAGGCGAAATCAATATTCTTGGCGTGCTCCCAGGAACCTGCAAAAAATCTTTTAAGGCTAGAAAATCCGTTCGACTATAGTACGGTTTCAGCTGGTCCATGTTAGCAATTGTTTGCTGTCTATTAGCCGCCTTTAAGTAAACCGTAGAAAATTTAATTTTCTCGATAATGAACGGCCCTCACACATGGGCTCGAATTTGGCTACCCTATTTTCGGGTGCGGATAATAACGAACGTTTAATCTTTAAAACTTTCTGGCCTATCGTATATTCTACCTCTCGTCTCTTTCTATCATAACAGACTTTCTGTTTCGACATTTCCGCATGAGAATTTTTGATGGCCTCATTAATAATTTTCTGGATATCATTCAATTTAAACTCTTCCTACCTTTGCTGAACGAAAAATAACTTATACAGTGGCGTTAAAATTTTTCTTCCTAGGAATAATTCTGCGGGTTTTTTGTGTGGTATCATGTTTTGCTGTTCTGAAGGCAAACTCTAATTCATTGACATAGCGGTCCCTAAGGCCTTGATAATTCGTAATATATCCCCGAATGATGTATGAATATTTCATTGCCGTCGCTAAGATACCATTTTTAGATTGCGTATGCCAAGGCCTATACACAGATTTCCAAATAAATTATCTACGAATTGCCAGCCATTATCTGATTAATCCACAATGGTTAACAAGAATCTATTTTTACTAATCTTTGTTCGAGTATAGGGATCAAACAAACGAATGCCAACCAATTAATTTGGGGAAATAGTTTTATGTTATTTAAGTACCCGCCATGTTGTAATTAATGTCGTTAATTAATTGACACAAGTTACATGACCTGACATACGCCGTCACAACTTTGTATAGCTAAGAAAATCCACCGCTTCGCGGACCCTTTACAGTCTTTTCGTAACACCAAGATGGGCTCCTAATTTCGAGTCATGGAGCTCCTCTAGAATACTTAAGCGTAGACTCATTGGGACTACCTGCCGCAATTCTTGATTATCGTTGGTTGTTTTCGTGTAAAAGAGCAATTTATCGATAACTTCATAATGGGCCGTCCTGTTACGAATAGCCGTTAAGTCTACATGTTCAAAATTTCCGGGATCTTCCCGATAAGAGTAAACATCTTTAAATTCTGGGTCCGTTTTAATTCGACAATTATTGTTTCCCGGGATTCATTTATTTTTGCAGTCACCATCGTACATTTAATTATATTTCCATCTTCATCGAACTTTATTCTTGATAGCGCGTCTGCAACTGCATTTTCTTTCTCCGACGTGTGTTTTATTATTAAATTAAACTCTTGCAGTTTTAGTGTCCAACGTATGAGACGGGGCGAACGATTTTTACCGGAGTATTGGAGACAATCTGCCGCGTGACCTGAATACACAGTTATCGGGGCAGTTCCAAACTACACACGGAATTTTTGCACTTCTAATAGGAGGGCGAGTTTTCCCCGCTCAGTTTCAATATAATTTCGTTGAGTTTGATTAAGCGTCTTGCTAAAAAAGCTATTGGCTGCCCATTTTGGGAAAGAACTGCGCCAACTGCGTAGTCTGACGCGTCTGCTGCAATTTCCAAATTTTGATTCCCCTCCGGTATTTAAGAACAGGGGCGTTATTTAAGGTGTGCTTCAATTCTTCAAATGCCGTGTTCGCCTCCGCTATCCATGTGAACCTAGTCTGTTTTCGTTTAGGCACCAACAAAGGTTCAACTATTTTAGCAAAATCTTTAATGAATACTCTATAATAGGAACACATTCCCAAGAAAGACAATAACGTTTTAGCCGTATTTGGCGGTGGATAACTTTTGGTAGCTAAAAGTTTAGAGTTGTCAGTTTCAATACCGTTTTTCGAGAATTTATAGACGAGGTAGCTCAATTCCTTAGCGGCATATTTGCACTATATAGGATTTATTTTGAGGCTCGCCTCATTTAATAATGTAAAAACTTCCTCTAAATGTTTAATGATTTTCTCTAAGGTTTAGCTAGTCACAATAATGTCATCGAGATAGATGACTATACTTTTGCCCAAAACTGGCCTTAAAACAATATCCATAACTTTTTGAAATGTAGCCGGAGCTCCGCTTAAGTCAAACAGCATTCTCAAAAAGACATACACGCCTGACTTTGTAATAAAAGTTATTTTTTCGACATCCTCGGGTTTTACTGCAGTTTTAGAGTCTGATGTCAGGCCTAAGGTTGTCATATATTTAGTTGTCCGAATCTTTCTTATAGTTTCATCTATTATCGGGAGGGAATATGTAAGGTAATTCGTTATGCTATTTAATTTTCGGTAACGAATATCGAGTCTCCATGCTTCGGATCTGCGGGTGACAGTCCATTCTTCTTTCTACATAAAGCTACAAGACTAGTACAGGCGCTGGTACTTGGCGTAATTATCTTATCCTCGAGCATTTTCTTAACGTGTTGCTCGAGAATATCTTCCTTTACCCGATCATATCTGTACGGTTTTGAACAAACTGGGGCTCACTAGGAGTATCAATGCTATGAGAGTCAATGCGGTAGAAGCCAGGTTTTTCGTCGAATAATTGAGAAAAATTTCTTACCAATTCTCAAAAATTTTCTTTTTCTTCATCTTCGAGGTGCCCTAGATTCATCTTCGAGAATCCTTCTTCAATTTTGTCCATCTTGACCTGTAAGGTAGAATCTGAAAAATTAATTTTTGCGCAAGCTGCGCGTAAGAAATCAACCCCTAATATGGTTGCGGTTAATAAATTCGTTGCTACGATAAAATTCATTTTCTGAACCTCATTTTTTATTTGAATATGCAGCCCCACTTTTCCCAAGCAGACACACTGTTTGCCTTGGGCAGCAATCACGCATTGTCCCGTTGTCTTAAACACTCTATGACGATGAAAATGCTTTTAAAAAAATCCTGCGACGGAAAGCTGCATTCAGCCCCGGTATCCAGTAAGACGGTCGTAGGGACGTTGTTTAATGGTATCTGGATATCTGGCAAGGCCAAATTTTGTACGAGTACCGTATTCAGTTTGATTTCTGAGGGATTTTTCTTCCCAAACGGTGACTTGTTTAACTTTTTCTTTTTCACCTCTTGATCCAGCTGCTTTTTATTTCCTCACGCTTTGGCTATCCTCTTATCCGGCTTTGCTATTTTCCCCTGCCGATAGAAAATCTATTGACCTTGAGGTTTCGTCTGGTTGTGAAACCTTGTATACTGCCTAAAATTGTTCGCACGCGCGTTTTCGGCCGTTCGCCTAACAGGATACAATGTGACAGCATAAAATGTGAAGTGTAGATACAGCTGCTCCAGGAAGGTCATTACTGGTGCTCTTCCACGAAAAGTAGCTGGTATCTTCGTCGCGGCTCTCATAGTTTCCATGATAAATCCGAATCCCTCCATGGGGTTTGGTTGTGGCTGAGGAAACTGAAAGGTGGGAGGGGTCAACGAGAAGTCTTCAGTACCTAGCAACATGGGTCGTTAAGAACAACGTCGGGAGGCCAAATGTGAGGTTTTACTTATCTAAATAAAATGTTCAATATTAGAACCCCACAAACACTAACAAGCGAATAATCGCTTAAGCGTGAGAATAAACAAAGTCTTTCTAAATGATTTTTTGTTTTGAAATTATTTTAATTTTAATTCGAAAAATTTTCTGGATTTGTTAACGCGCACACTATGAAGCGTTTTCCAATAACGTTCAATTTGATTAGGTTTCATGTTGTCTACTGCCAAATGTTTTCAGCAAATGATACACAAGTGCCGTTCTTCATTTACTTCAGTTCTAGTAAAGCCAAAATTAAGTATTCTTGAGAATATTTCCTTGATTGTTTTCGGAACCACGCTTGTCTGTGCACTTCTTGATGCTTCACTATTGTCTAACGCTCCCTTACATCAAGTTATAAGTTTATCCATGATTCTGTATAAATTTACTGCTACGAATATTTAATACTATGAATTGCAACGATTCGATAATGCCAGAACGATTCCGTCAGCTGAGAGCGGCAGGAATTCAACGAGATGCAGAATATTACACGAATTATATTCCTTTGCACCATGGTTGCGCAATTGTGCTAGAATGTTTGAGACAAATCGAAACTTCTCGCGATGTAGCGAGAATGACCGATATAGCGTCTTTACCCAGCATCCGTTGCCACTGTCGAAAAGGAATTCTGAGTGAAAAAAGTGAGGGCTTGAAAAAGTAATAAAGGGCAAACAATTTGATTTTGAATTGTAATTTAAATTCTATAGTGAATATATCAAGTTCTAGAGAAACTGCTTTGTCATATATCATGTAGGCATGTTATAAAATCAGCAGCGCAAGTTTAAGTGACAATGCATTGCACAATTTTTATGTGCTTCGTCTTCCATTAATCTAGCTATTTCACCCTTAAGATTATTTTCGTATGTCTTCCTAATAGAAAGATGAGATTTGAAATAAAAAGACAGAAAAAAACCATTCCTCTTTTTTAGTAATAGCGCTCAGAAAAGGGAACATTTAAATTAAAGAAACAAAATAAAAAGAATTTTCTGCAGGCATAAAAAGGAAAAATGCTGCAAATTTCACATTCTTTGATTTGCTTCGTAATTTTGGAAGGTTTAGACACATCAATGCAATTCTTAACGCCTGTGGAATCCTGCTACCTTTAGCCTTCGCTTCAAAACAATGACATCATCAGATTTTCAAAAATGAGTGAGTTTTCTAAAATCGAGACTTAACTGAACCCAGTTCACCAGCAGTAAGAAGCCAAGAACAATAAGAGCTGCCTTTAAATTTTGAAACATAATTCATGAGTATGAAGATAACAGAGAGTTTTTTTTTTACCTTACTCTCATAGAGCCATTATTTGCGTGCGTTGCACTTAAAATACTTCCATTCTTTTGCTGTTTAAAACACGTCGCCGGCATGCTATGAATGGTACATTGCTTCAATGATTTTCATCGTCGTGAAAAAATACTCTTATCGATAGCTTATTCACTCGTCTTAAGTGTATATTAGCGGTACGTTTGCACTCTATGTTTATCTTTTATAAAACAGAGCAACTGTTAAAGAGAGAAAATTTTTTTCGTTTTTGATTCTTTGAGCAGGAAAGATCTTATCTATCTGAAATATTATTTTCCAAATTAGGACTCTTTGCCAGCACGTGAATTTAACTGAGTCGAACAATTTTTATTAAAAATATGGCCAGAGGAATAATATCTCTGAACGCTGGTAGTTTGACTGGGATTTTGATTCCAGGCAAACGGGTTGGCTACATAGATTTTCCTGATGTGTGACGTCAATACGAGCCAGGATCCCTTAGAAAATTCTTCACAAAGGTATCCTTCTTCCTAGGTAGATAGCCCTGGCAGTTTTTGCCATATTCAAATAAACCAAACCAAACCCGTATTCTAAATACATGTGAAATCATCCTTAACTATAATACTGAGATTTCTAACTGTTAGATTCCGTAAATTTCTAACTTATCTGTCTTTAATGAAGTTATTTAATTTTTTACCTAATTGTAACATAATACATAATTAATTATGATAACCAGGCCATACATTGTATTTTGTACAAATGAAGTATAATATATTACCCTCGCGTTAGGGCAATTCCATTTATTAATCCCAGAGTGTTGTTTGTGAAGCAAAGATTACTTATTTTGTGTGTTTCTCTTGCCTCTAGTTGCTGTTTCACTTTTTATAATAATTTTCAATATACATTTCAACAACTTTTACTCATTCGTTATAACTAGAGGTCAATAGCAGCGAACATAAATATTTTTGGCTTGTTGATTAGGTTATTAAACATGAAAAAGAATACGAGGTCTACCTGCTATAGAAGAAATGCATTCGTGGATAACAATTTAGAGAAATGTGTTACATGAAAAAATATAACGAACGACGTAAACACTAACAGCCCGCCCATCCAGTGGGATGGGAACCGTAAACAAATTAGCAGTTTAAAGACTGCGGATTGGACGACTTCCTTCTGAGTTTGGACTTTTACAGGATTCGCGTAAAAGATCGAGGAAGATGGTTGATGAGAACGAAACCGAGCAGAATCCTCCAGCATGAGCTAGTTCCGCTTCGAGTAACATTGCACCAATACCGATGCTGACGTACCAGCTAGACACCCGTGTATATTCACCGGGGATAGTCAAGAAGATACTAATAGATGGCTTAAGGACATTGATCGAATCGCTAACTATAACCACTAGGATGATCAAATGTGTCTGGCGGACGTCATATTTTACCTCGCCGGAAACGCTCTACAGTGATTCGATAATAATGAAGACACATTTACTAGTTGAACTGTTTTCAGGAATGCTCTTAAGAACACATTTATAAATTTTAGGCTGCTTGGAGAGTAGACACAAAAGTTCAGGGATGCTTTCTCCAGGGTATGAAGCACGAATTCTGAAGTAGCCAACTGCCCGTGATACCCGTTATACCATGATAACATAGACAATGAAAATGCTATAAATCCTTTTATTACGGCCCACTTAGAGGGAGATTGACAAAACGCATGGGACCCAATCGGCTGATGGGAACAAAATATCATCTACTACATTTTTAATTCGAATTCACTCTATAATATATTATTTTTTGGAGGATAAGGAAATAGTGTAAATTAACTCTACACTCACTAGGAATCAAACCACATGGACCTCAGAATGCTAGTTGTACATGCTACTAATTACACAATAGAAGCATGTTTAGATAAATACATTAATATCGTGTATTATTGCCCCCATAAAGGGATGAAAGAACGAGGTATGAGAAACATTCAATCATGTACAGGTCGAAACGAGATATCATCTACCTTATTTTAGTTTCGGATGCCACTGTAGAAAATATTAAGACTTTCAGAATCTAAAAGATTGGTCACTTTACTTCACCTGTTCCACCAAACTAAGTTAATGACACTACAAGGTTAGGAAGTCATCCTAGTCATTGCTATAAATCTGACGGTTAGGCCGCCTTCCTAAATTTTACATTAATCTTTAGTTTCTTGGACATAATTATTTTCATTCACTTGCTTCATTATCTCTAAGATGCCCTTGTTGCAGTAATACTCCGTGAACAGTCTATTCACAGGATATGTGATGTAGTCGGAAGGAAAGAACTGCTGTCGGAGGTGCTCTGTCAGAGAGCAGGAGAGCAGGTAATGTAGTGCGCCCGCGTCTTCCCCTCGAAAACTGCAAGTTGACATCCCGTCTGAGGAATCGTCTGTAATACGCTGGGAATTTCCCGTGGTTCGTACAGGCTGGAGGAAGAGTCGGTTGCATTTGAGCCTCTTGAGAGTAGGTATTGGGAAGATGTTGTAAGTAAATCTTTCTGTCTCTTCTTCCTGCCATCGTGATGACCATATCTCTTGGAATGTTGTCTTGAGGAGCCTTTTTGCATCTTCTGCGGAAAGCGGAACTTCCTTGTCAGTTTCTGGTTTGAGAGCTGCGGTCCTAGCTAGCTCATCCGCTCGTTCGTTGCCTTTCTGCCCGGTGTGTCCTTTTATCCAGTTGATATTTAAAGGAATGGAAGAGCCTAACGTTAAGAGGATCTCTCTAAGTGCTGCCGTGTGCGGATATTTTGCAGGAAAGGAATTCAGCTCATTCAGAACGCTCATGCTATCTGTGAAGAATGAAGCGTGAGCTACTGGTTGCGTACCGAACCATAAAGCTGCTTCTTTGAGTGCAAGGGACTCGGCTTGGAAGACTGAAGCATGGTTGCTTAGACGGAATTAAGCTTGATAAATTTCTTCATTGTTCAAAAAGACCGTGAACGCTGCCCCCAATCATCCTAAAATTTTTTATCCGTCAGAGAAAATCTCTCTTTGTTGTCCTGATGGTGGCGATTTGCACCAGGGAAGGATGGGTTGATCTCCTGGGTGTAAGACAGCGGGAAATTGGAAGCTTTCTATGCTGGCATAGGAGAGATGTAAATCTTCTTTAATGTGAAGATCCTCTTTGTAGTGTAGAAGTCGGTAGAATGATCTTTCTAATTCTGCTTTTAGGTCGAGTGGAAGAGTGCCAGCTAGAACCTGAAGTGCTGCGGTTGATGCGGTGCTATACGCACTGGTGATTTTTACAGGATTACTCGCTGTATTTGTTGTAGTTTTTGACATATTCTTGCTGTCCCAGTCATCCAAACTGGGCAGCCGTAAAGGATCATGCGTTCAATTGCATTTAGGTATAGGTGTTTTAACAGGCGCCCCTTTTAGCTCCACTTCTCTGTGATTATTCTATTTAGCTTATTGATGATTCGGTGCGTCTTATCTCGGACTTCCGTAAGATGTGATACCCACGTGAGCTTCTTATCAAGCGTGAATCAAAGGCATTTAATGGTATCCTGGCGTCGCAGTGGATGCCCTTCCGACTTTATGCGTGGTGGATTCGCGTCTATTTCTGAGCCCTTTGTAAAGACAATCATTTGTGCCTTTTCAATGCTGAAACACAATTTGATGTTTTGACTCCATTTTGTAAGCAATTTGAGTTCTGCATCTGCTTTACACTCTATTGCTGTCCTATTGCCTCCGTCTATTATGAGTATAATATCGTTGGCGTAAGCTTGTATCTTGGCATTTTCTCCAAAGTTGATGTTTAGCGCTGAGTCTGCAATTATATTCCACAGGACGGGTCCGATATTAGAAACCTGTGGGGCTCCTTTGTGGTAATCCATCGTAATATTTAGGGCGTCTCTTTTGTAGGTCACTTGACGTTCTGTGAGGTAGCTTGTGATCAGTTGGTAAAGATTCTTTGGACATCGCAGGTCTTTTAGTTTTGTTTTGAGAGCTGGCCACCATAATTGAATGCTGGCGCTACGTCAAGCGATATTATACACGTATGGAGGTTATTTTGTCTGTTATTTAAGATGATGTTTGAACACGGTTGAGGGCGTCGGTGGTGCTCCGCCCTTTAGTAAACCCGTATTGGGTGGGGTTTAGAAGTTCGTTTGAATCTAAAAGATGTCAAACTAACAGATGGCTTCGCTGGGATTAAATTTTTGGATACCTCAACTGTCAAATGGGCATGTTATCAGTTACAGAACGAAGGCAAAAGTAGCGACAATGGAAAAAGTCTTACATTTTCTTGCTTGCACTATAATGTACTTGTCGGATAAATATAATTAACTTCTTAACTGCTAACGTCTTTCTTTCCTATTACAGCAGTTTCAATGCCCAGCAGAGTATAGGACCAATTATTCAACAAGCCTGTCTTCGGCGACGCAGAGATAAATTCGCTGAGATTTTATTTCTATATTTACTATGAGTTCTCAAACCACCATGGATATATATGAACAAGAAAATTTTATTTTGTTGCTTCATTTTCTGCTTTTCAGTCAAGTTTTAAAAAACTGCGTAAAATTCCGTTCTTATTTTGAAAAAACTTCGAAATTTACATATATCTATCTAATGGTCTAGTTATCTTGTAAGTATTAGTAAGATCTTTGAAAATTTGCTACATTAAACACTCATTAAAGACCTTTTTAAGTATCGCACCATTAAAAGCATACAGCTGGACTTCTGAAAAGATCGTAACACAACTTATTAAATATCAAATATTATGTAAATGAAAACTGGTTATTCCACCAAAGTCTCATTATTGATGTTAAGCTTAGGAGAATTATCAGAATTTGCAAGCTGTCAAGTGTTCTGAGTGCGTATGCTAATTATATCTTACATATTTGGGCTGTCATTTCTGAAATGTTAATTTACGTGAGAGCCAAACAGCAGGACTATAAAACAGAAATTATAGTTTTTTTAATTTTATAATCAACTAGGTTATTGAAAATATAATCTAATATGTAATTAACATATCTTTTTATTGAATTTGTGTAAAACGATCCGAAGTTTTTCGTCTACTCTGACACATTATCTTTACACTATTAACTCTTCTTTAAATGTCCTTAACCAGCTATTAGCCGGGAATATAGAATTCGTTATCTAAGCAGTTTGCCCTCCAACGATATGGTGAATAATATGGTAAACAGTGATCTTTCTCTCAGTTGGAATTCTGGTGAATGGGCTAGTTATGCAGATGATTTGTACAAATCTTTTCACTTGGACACGAAATAGCAGGCAGTTTCTTTCAGGTCTCCCTCCATGGTAGAATCTCTTTGTTTCTGTGTGTACTTTAGAGATTTCAAATTTAAAAAAAACATGTAGCTTTGGTATTGTATTGCTGCTTTTTAGTACTAATTTGTTATACAAAATATTATTAAAATCTCTCTAGCAGGGATTTAGAAAAAAAAAACCGCGATGAAATCATAGGTGATGTAACTGCCAAAATTGTGAATAGCTATTTATATCATCATTGTTGTTTATTTTAAGGAACACAGAAAATGAAGAAAAGATTTCATATTTAAGATATAGTATAATATACTCTACGTTTTAAAAAGAAAAAAGTTGTAACATTTCAGAAAACAAATTAAATTTGGAAGGTTTTCGCATTAATTTTTATTAAGGATCATGAAATCACTTTGCTCTCAATTAATATATTAGTACTGAAGAATTTATCAAAGAAATTAAATCCTGAAATTTTACTAGTAGTTCTAAACTAATCAAATTTTTACTAGTTTTAAGGACAGGATTATATTAAATGCATTCTGTGAGTAACGACATCGTCTCCGTAAATTCTAATTACTAAAATGGGAGCAGTTTGCAAATCTCAAGAATTCTTGCAAATTAAAGGAACTTAAAATAATTAATAAAATTTTAGTTTGGAATAACAACAAAGAATAAATAATTAAGCTTTGAACGTTGAATCCAGGGCATACTTGAGATCATTATGGCTGTCTCGTTAATGAACGAAGCGAGTCAGATTTTATGCGAGAAAAGAAGATAAAGTAACTAATTGAGAATATAATTAAGTATCTTATTTTGAGTGAAAAAATATGTCACAGAAAATGCAATCAAAGCTTGAAACTTTATTGCATTTTACAGACGTACTTTGTATAAAAATATCATCAATTTTTAGAACGGTAACTTTGAACTTTAATATGTTAAATGCATGCAAGGAAAAATTAAAAAAAAATAAATACCAGGAATCGTATACGTAGATACATATTTTAGTGCCATTCTTACAAACACCAAAGCATTTGTTTCGTACTTTTCCTTTTGAGCTATTCATAATACTTAGAAAAAAAATAAACCGTTTATTTTATTTCACTCTAAGTACCGTTTAAATATTAGTCTTCGCACTGGCTAAACGTATAATATTGATAGATATGAGCTTGATACAGAAAGGAGTGTACCTTTTCCTATTTCTGACCCGAATAAAAACAGGTCGTACTATTTTTTTCCTTAAGTAGCAAGATTCTGAAAATATGTGTACATTATTGGAGAAGTCAAGCAATAAGAATCAGCGATATACACTCATGTCCATAAATTAAGGATAATTCGGAGTCACGCAGAAATCGAACTCTAAAATAAACATATCACATGTAAAATCACTACACACACTTTCAAGAATCATATGCAAATTTCAGGAAGTAACCAGATGACACCAATGGTACGTCACAATGACGAGAGTGTAAGAGAGTGATATATAAGGAATATAGGCAAAGAAGTAAAATTGCTCGCAGGCGCTTTATAAGCATTTCAGTGCAATAACCGAATAGTTATGACACAAAGGACGCATTTGGATGATTTTTACCTGTTAGAATTATCAACCGTCTGGAATGTGGGCGTACCCAACTGGAAGTATCAGACGAACTTGGAATTGCCCGCCCAACTGGAAGTATCAGACGAACTTGGAATTGCCCAGAGTGTCATCTCCAGGCTTTGGCAACGATCCCAAGAGGATGATAATGTGAGTAGACGTTGCAGCACAGGTCGCCCCAGAGTTACAACGCCGAATGATTACCGGTATTTGCAGTTACTGCCAAAAGAAACAGGCGGAGCACAGCCTCAGACCTGTCTTGTCAGCTCTCTTCAGCCACTGGTACGACAATTTCAAGGCAGACTGTGTGCAGACTCTTAGGGCAGATTGGTCTATATGCTCGTAGACCTGTCAGATGCGTTCCGCTTACTGCAACTCACTGTCGCCGCCGGTTAGCCTGGAGTAGAGAGCATGCATTGTGGACACCGCAACAGTGGGCTTGTGTGATGTTTTCCGACACGTCCAGGTTTAGCTTGCAGTCTGATTCTCGCCGGGCTTTCATATGGAGAGCTCCAGGTACCCATTACCACCAAGAAAACATCATTGAACGACACCGTTACGGTGGTGCAGGAGTGCTCGTTTGGGGTGGAATTATTCTGGGTTCCAGAACTGACCTGCATGTTCGAATTGGAACCATGACAAGCCAAATCTATCAGGACGTCATTCTGGAACAACATGTATGTTTGTTTCGGGGCGCCATGGGCGCACAATTTGTGTTTATGGATGACAACGCCCGTCCTCACCGTGCAAACATCGTAAGCGAATGACTTCAATCGGAGGATATCACCCGTATGGACTGGCCAGCATACTCACCGGACTTGAATCCAGTAGAGCACGTGTGGGACATGCTTGGCTGACGAGTTGCAGCCCGTCAACCTCCTCCTACATGTCTACCGGAATTTCGGAGAGCATTGGTTTTTGAATGGTGTAATATCCCTTAAGATCAGATCGATAATTTGATACTCAGCCTGCGTAGGCACTGTGCGGACTGTATTGCATCGTCTGGGAGACATACAATATATTAACAATCATACTAACCATGTAATATAGGTTTTTTGTAAATAGGTTTTTTTTATAATTTTCTCCAGGGAGAAAAAATCGCTAATTTTTTTAATAATATCATACATATAGGATCTTTTTTGCTCTTTACCTTTTGTTTAATAAAAAAGCTTTACAAATAAGTCAAATTTGTTTTGCTTCTAACTCTTCCTTTGCCTGATTTTGCATTATCCTTAATTTATGGACATGAGTGTATTTGTAACGTTTGCAGGACTAGTTTCGATGGTTTGTATTTTTGCGATTTTAACTAATGACGGGTGTCGCTAGTAAAAAATAATGCTGCTTTTGATTTCGTATTTCTTTTATCTCATTTAAAAAGGGATATCGCCAATTAATAAATAATAAATAGTTAATTAAAACTGTCGTAGAATCAAAAGAGCCAGTTCGTATTATTGATATATATTTAAATTTACGTTAAATGGTGGACGTGTTGTAAGTCTAAAGCTTCATGTAAGCACAGAAGACTGGAAGGAGATACAATTAATTTTAGAGACGACGGAAAGGCATTTATGTTGAAGAACATTAAAAATATGCTTTGCATTCATATTTTACAGCCTCTTATGTTAAAGCGAGTTGCAAATATTCAGTATGATGAGGTTTGTTATCCAAAAATTCAGTATAAAGTGTATGAAGGTTATTATTTAAATCAATCACACTAAAACAGCAGAAAAACTACCGTTTTAATATTACAGTTATTTTTACAGCTAGCT
>KK114301.1:0-21428 GCA_000611955.2 Stegodyphus mimosarum
TGTTAAAACCGCGTTTTTGCAGACATTTTAGGCTTAAAGTCCGAAATGTAAACAAAAAATTTAAATAGTAATGGTGTGTCGTGGAATTTGTCGCCAACCGGGGACTGATATAAGAGTAGTTCCAAAAAAATCAACGCATCTGTTAATTATTGTCAAAAATTTTCACATACGCTGTTTGCTTTTTAATCAAACTTGTTGGTTGGAAATCTAATATCTCTAGAAAAGTAATAGGTTACACTTTTTATAGCCAAATAATCAGAATAAAAAACATTTATACTGAAATAGAAGATTTAAAAGATGAAATAATAAAACTAATTGATATTCAGGTTAATAACCAAGTCCCAACACAATTTTTTAATTTATAAATTAAAAAGGCAGGCATTAACTTTTCTTTATAATTTGACTCTTTATAGTATGATAACATTACCTTAAACATTAACTGGAGGTGGAGAAATGAGGTTTCATCTCCAAAATTTAACAAAATTCTTTGCTAATTGAAGAGGCACTCAATTCTACACTAGAGCCCTTATCACTTTTATTTATGTTGCCCCCTTTGTACTTTTTTTAAATCAACTTTAGATTTTCCTATTTTTTTCACGAAGATGAATTTTCAGAAACAGAGTAGAGGCAAAAGACAAAACCTTTTCTTTAACATTTTCAGCATGAAGCTCACAGTTTAGAAATTCAAACACTGATGACTGCGACAAGAGATTTTTCAAATTTCGCAGGATGTCGGGTGATGACAAGTGGCTAGATAAAAAAATATTAGACCTATGCAGAAGTTCAGCAATGCATGCTGTCATTTTTTCTGACGGATGTGTTAGTCCTCCTTCTGTTACATCTTGATCCTTATATTCTTTAAAATGTAAGAACAGAGTCTGATATAGCATAGGCTTTGCCTTATCTATAAGAGCCACTTTACAGGTATCACACTCATTTAGCTTTAGGCAACGTAATACTTTTCTGGATAAATAGCCACTTAAGAAAGCAACTACATTTAGTGATAAATTATCAAGTTTTTGAAAACTTGCATCACAGCAGGACGAATCACAGTCAATGACTAAACTGTCATCAAAATCATTATTATTTCTGCTACTTTGTTCATCCTCCTCCTCTGCATCTCCTTTACTTTCTATACTTGTAGGTGGAGGTACAGGAGCCAAAACAAAAAACATAAATTGATCCCCATCTGGTTCGCAGTTGGAAAATTTACTTTTACATCGGAACGAATTTAGCGATGCAATCTTGAAGACCGATGAAAACTCGTAAGCCGATGGATTTGTGCGGTTTCCACCACTTCCTCGGATACGGCTAAAAAAGTTTTCAAGGCAATCTTGGTTGCATCTCTTTGTCATAAAGAATTCTCGTTCTTTTAGCATCTCTTCCGAAAGCTGCAACATGGCTGTTATTGTTTGTGTCCAACCTTTTCTGCTACCACATCCTGCAACATGCCTTCTTGGACCTTCTGAATTTTGTTCAAGTGGTTTCAGAAAAACCCATGAGTCAATGAATGACAGCATGTTTGTCCAAAATTCAACATGTTCAGAACCTTCTGTTACAGCACAATGCAACTGTTTTCCCCTTAAGGGATTTTTTCGAATTCCATTCACGGAATCGAACAATTTATCTATCTCTTGTATAAATTCTACTGTTGGAACAGCACTAGCTTTTATTAGTCCAGACAGGACACACATATTCATTCCTTCTGCTACTGTATGGCTAAACACTTGTGCAGCAAGCGCAACTTTCATGGAATTCATACCAGCCACATATATGTGTGCATCGGTAATTTTTGGTGCACAGCGAACAAGAAGTGTTTGATCCACTGTGTAAAAATCTCGAATGTGCTTGAATGACACAAGTCCTTTATTAGTCTGGAGGTCATATTTCATAAGGCTCCGTCGTAAATTTTTTAAAAGGTGTGGTGGATCAAACAAACAAAAAACCTTCTGCCCATTAAAATAGAAGAATGGCTTAGTAGATTCTGTTCCTAGGAGACTAAACAATCTACAATTACTTCCGCCCTGGTCACAAACCAGAGCCTTAACTATAGCACCAGCAGAAGACAATTTTGACAATGCCTCTATTATGATATCTCGAAGTCGCTCTGCATTCATGGCATGGCTTGAGAAGTAAAAACCAAGTGGTACCTTTTTCTTGCTAGTCAAGCTTCTCAGCATTAGTACCAGTGCATGATTGGCCAATGAATCACTTCGTACACCACCAAAGTCCTCAAATCCAACCACATGATCCTTTTGTTGGTCATAAACCAGAGAAGATTTCAATGATATTTCGTCAAAGATTAAGGCAAACATTTTTTCATGTTTGTCCTTATTTTGTAGAACTTTTTTCAATGCATAAATGATATTTGCACTAATCCCTGTGTACGAGAGCTTTGATGACACAAAACGCTGAAGAGTTCGTTCATCTGGTAGCTGAAGAAATTCTTTTAAAACACGATATGCTGCTCTACACGATATGCTGCTAAAACACGATATGCTTGGAATAGGCATGATCTTGACTAGTTTCCAGCATTCAGGAAAGTGCTGTCACTTTAGGACCAAATTAACAATCTTTGTAAAGTACATCAGAATTTTCACTGGAAACTTTTCGAGCATCCGATTAGTAAGGCTCTTATTGTTCTTTAATTTCTTGATTTAATAATAAACTTCCGACAGCATGACTGAAATCGTGTTGTCACTGCTTGGGTTTGGTGTGTAATTGTTATGAAAATTAGCAATTAACTGTTCTGTACTGGCATTGTGAATGTTGTTTGTGTGAAACTGAGATTCCAGATGCTGTGCTAAAAGTTCTGCCTTCTCAGCCTCAGTGTAGTGGATCCTGTGAGGGCCTTTAAGGGGCCGAATGGGATTGTGGCATTTTTTGTACCTCTTGATCGCTTTCCAAATAGAGTTGTCCTCCATGGAGAGGGACTCAAGGTAGTTGGCTAAGCAGGTTTGTGCATAATAATTAGTATGAGACTTCAC
Source organism: Stegodyphus mimosarum (assembly GCA_000611955.2). Classification (NCBI taxonomy): domain Eukaryota; kingdom Metazoa; phylum Arthropoda; class Arachnida; order Araneae; family Eresidae; genus Stegodyphus; species Stegodyphus mimosarum. The sequence continues at coordinate 2,988 of KK114301.1, forward strand.
TGCATCACAGAGCCTATTAAACATAGTTTTGTCCGCACGGGATCTGGTTCTTTGAAACTACCTCCTGGCAGCATTTCGTCTTTTAATAATTTGAGCTAACTCCTTCGATCTCACCACTTTTGATAGCTTAACTTCCTTTTTAGCAGTCATGAGCATTTTGAATCTTATGAGTGAACTCCTTGATCAAACTATCTATGTCACTCCCGGTGTGTATTGTTGGAAGAGTGTACTAAAAGCTATTGAGAACTTTGGCAAATATCTGCCAGTCTGTTTTGAAGGCTCTCTTGTCTGCTATTGTATAGCTACTGATATCAAGAATCAGTCTAACTGGATTATGATCAGATGACAATTCGTCCGTCACGGAAACATCCAGTGGAGCACTGGTGTTTCGTAGAAGGAAAAAGTCAACGATTCCCGAAGAACCAGCAGCATACCATGTTGGGGTTTTTGGAGCTGCTGTTTGAAACATGGCCCTACGGGCTAAACTAAATATCACATTGCCAATGGTGTTAGAATTATAGCAGTTCCAAGCTCTATGTCTTGCATTGAGATCTCTACCTATAATAATATGGATGCCAAGTGTGAGTAATGCATTGAGATCAGACTCAACAGATTTTATTTTTGCTCATAAAACTCTCCTTTTTTATTGTTCTTTATGAAGAGAACTGTACTTATCAGTAGTATAAGTAGCTAACGAATGTTTCTCAATAATTCACAAAGTTGACAATTCTCACTAGTAACCTGGGAATGTGTACAATTAGAAAGTATCTATTTATATAATACTGCAATCAGACAGTACTTATCAGTTGTAGCAGCTTTCTTCATATCCTCGAAAGAAGCAAATAGCATTGCTAAGTATTACAACATATCTTGAAATTTGTTAGTCAGTTCCAAGATATAATGGTACAATGTGTTGTAATTGCAATATACCAGAACACACCACGAATTATTGTGGCTGCCCTAAATTTCCCACTACTAGATCTGTAAAAAATATGTCAGATAAAGTTAATGTAAACAAACCTAATGTAGCTACCAATACTTTTGATAAAGGCAATGTAAAACCTGCTGTTAGCTATGCAAATGTTGCTGCAGGTGCACCTAAAGCTAGTAATGTTAAAAACTCTGATTATGTTAATGTTGATAATAGTAAAGCAACTAGTAATAACAGGAGTTAGGTCCAAACATGTTTATGAATATATTTAACTTCATTAAAGAGTTAATAGATATATTTAAAGGCTTCTCCATTACAAATATGCTTCGAAAAATTACGGAGAGGATGCCTGAGCTACAAGCTGCAGAGCACACAATTGATAAAATGTTTATTATTTTTGATAATTTCGCAAACATATTTGGTTTTAAAAATGTTGTATAATGTGTAGTATTGCAAATAACATTGTAAACATAATTACATGGAACGTAAATGGTCTGGCTCGTAAGCTTAATGAGCTGTGAGGCTTCATAAATGAGTACAGTCCTGACTTATTTTTCCTGCAAGAACACTGTCTTGGCCCTTCTATACCAATGTTTATTGCTAATTACTGTGTCTACAGGTCCTACAGAGCTATTAATGTGAACAGATATAGAGGAGGTGGTACTGCTCTCTTGCTTAAATGCTGCATTCCCCACCATCAAGTAACAATTCCACAGCTTTCCGCCATACAGGCCACAGCTATTTCCATCACAACAAACACTGGCACAACATACATTTTTGCTCCACCTACATATATTCATCAGGAGAACAGAATATCTAGAATGCTTTCTAGGTATTTTGTTCTCCTGATGAGGAGGGATCTGTAGCTGCCCTCGAAATCGATTGAGTGTTTTTAGTAAATGTACGCCAAATACAAGGTTGTTTCAGCAAATTTGATTGTCATATTGTCGTGCTTCTCTTCTATTCTAATATCAATTTTGTATTATTTTATAAGGTGAAAATGTGCTTTAGCCCACTGCTTGGCGATGTTTTGAAAATTGCCAATTCGGCGCGTTTCTGCGAAACGTCTTTGCAATTGCAACCTTCCCGACACGCTCCGCGAAAACCTATTGTAAACAAAACATAGAATTCTAAAGCATAAATTAGTATGGAAACTGTTGCCACAAAAAGATAATAAAATAATATGCAAAACGAACATTATGATCATTAAAATATTTGTCAGGTTTAAATTAATTATTTACATTTTATGTTGTAATACTTACACATTTTATGCCGTTGTATAACCTTCCCGACACGCGCCGCGAAAACGTAACCAAAATGGCGTTGAAGAAAGAAGGAATTTTTTTTAAAAAGGGCATTAAAATTACAAACGATACCATGTACACACCGTTCCGTTTTAACTTAAAAAAAACATCTGCGAATTGCACAATGTAGGCAGCGTACACAAATGAACAAAATAAGCTAAAATAACGAAAATAAATTAAAAGAAAATGCCATGTGCACAGCATTCCTTTTAAACTTAAAAAAAACTTCAGCGAATTGCACAATGTAGGCAACGTACACATGTTATACGGAGTTACCCATGTTGGCGAGTTTATTGCTCATTCAAAAACAATCGCCGCCAAGCAGTGGGCTAAAGCGCATTCCAACCATTTTATAAATATATAAATTTAATGAGTTTTTTTTTTTATGTTTCTCTGTCAATATATAACTACTGTTCTTACCCTAAGTGCCAAGTTTGCATAATTAACATGTATTTACTATGAGAGCATTTTTTTCCCCTTTCTTTCTTTTTCTTTTTTTTTTTTTCAGTTCAATATATATGAATATAGTGCCTTCTTCTGATCTAAAGCAAAATTGCTTTACTTTCATATTTCTAACAGTTACAGGTATTTTTAAAATATATATGATTATTCAGTTAATACTTACTTATTTCATATCATAGAGCCATAAATATTGCATTTAATATAGTTATACAAATGTGTTTAATTCAGTTTGCATCATACTGCAATATGAAAATCTTCTTCCATCTAAAAATTATATTAACTTTTATATATTCAAAGAATTAATTGGCAAGCTATTATAACTTGTTAACTATTATATATTCAAAGAATTAATTGGCAAGCAGTGAATTACTTGAAAAGTCAGATACATAATAACTGAATAAATGTATTTGTAACTCAAGAATATTTTTAAAATCATTTTATGAATTATAGATCATAAATGATGTATTAAATGTTTCAGTATATTTTCTAACAATTTTTATGTGTATTTTCATATTTCTGTAAATGCAGCCAAGAAATATATTAAAAATTTAGAGTATGAAAACTCATTTTAATAATATATTTAGTGATGCCCTTAAGTAGAGTATAAAAGAAAAACTCATGTGAAATTTACCTTTCAAAAGTGTCTCTCAAAATGATCTGTAAATGCCTCACAATGCAGAAGCATTGCATTGACTTCAATCTTCTTATATTTCAGTGATTTTCCACATATTCATTGTAATATTTTTACAATGTGCCTTTTTGAGGAATATCTGTAGCAAGTGCTAGAATAAAAATTTTCTTTGACTTGTGAAACTTTATTTGAAGTTCAAAATCCAGCAAAATGTAAAATACTTAAACATATAGTTTCTTTCAAATATTTTTTAACAGTATGTTTTTTTTTTTTTTTTTTTCCGAGCAGCTGTCAATGAGGCCATGTCATTTTAATACTTCTATTAAATAAAGTACATATAATTTGGAAATTTTTAGAATAATACTAATTATTATGGAAATTTCTAGAATAATATAAATTATTAAAATTGTAATCATATGTACTTCCTGTTCATTCAGTGACCAAGGTATTATATAAATTTCATATAAAGGCAAAAATTTATGCAAACTGATATATGCATACATATTTTTGAAAACCTGATATTGTTACCTATTACAATTCATTAGAATTTTGCAATAATCATGTGAAGCACTCGATAATAATAATTAAACTTTATTGAGGTTTGCTGCAGATTGTGCAATTATGCAGTTTAAGGATATTTAGTGATATAGCAGTGGAATTTTGGATAAAAATTAAGGATATTGGTTTCTAAATCAATTAGAATAAAAAGACAAAGATTGAAAGCTAAATCAGAACGTGACTAATAAAATTAGTTTAAATTTCTGCTAGAGTTCTGCTTAGTTAAATAAAGAAATATTTTTTGAATTTGTTTGAATATCTTAATTCAAACTCAAATTTTATTGGGCATTCAAATTTCTAATTTTTGTTGAATCAAATATGATGTACGAGGTAGAACCCACATTCTTCATACAGTAGCATTAATAATGACTGAAGAAATTTACATGTAATATGAAGCCAGCTTCCTGTCGTCAATCAAAAGATGAAATTTGGAATAAAGGAAATATATATTGCATCTTTTGACTTAGCAAGGGCACGTTTAAGGGTTATGCAACAACCATGGTTGTAAGGTACACCAGACTTAGAATGGATCTTGTGATGCATAAATGTGAGCAAAAACAGTTTAATTTCTTCATAAAAAAAAAAAACTTTTAAGTTTTTTAAAACCTTTAAACATAGAAATTTCAATTAATTCTATACATCATCACAAATAATAAAACTTCAAAACAGAGTCATAAGTAATTATATTTCTGGTTTATACTCTTTTGAGATAAAGACTTGTTCTCTCCCCCTCTTTTTGTTAGAATAAGATAATAACAGGGAAAAAGGCAGTATTCTCTTTAACTTACTAGAATTTTTTTATATACAACATAAGTTATAAGGAGAAAATACTAAGTGTGAATTGAAGCAATTTAATAAGTGTGACGTGTCTCTTGACTGTATAGTCAAAGAACTTAATCCGTTTATTTCAGTACCTGAAAAAGAGGGTCTTTATCATTAATTTGATTTAGTGTTGTGTCTTTGTATTTTAATGTGTCTCAAGTTTTTGATTTTACATCTGTTTTACATGTGAAAGCATTATCTGAGTTTTTTATACTTATTTCATCTCAGAATTCATCATTCAGCTGTTCATTGATTTTGTTATGTGCTAGTGTTTGGTGCTTGCATGTTTATTGATATAACATCGTAGACTTTTAGGTTATGTATCATAAAATCCACCACCTCCACTTTCTTTTCAGTGGAAAAACCTAATCAGTATGAATTAAAAATTTCTTGAGAAATGCATATATTATATCATATAAAGACAGAATAAAGAAGGATAACCATATTTTCTTCTTAAATTATGGCTAGGTTATTTTTTGAGATGGGGAAGGATTAAAATTAATGTTTCATCAAAAAAATTAACATTTGCAATTCATGATTGATTATGTATGTAACAGCATTTAAATAATATGAAAATTCATTAACCTCTTTCTGTTTGCATGAGCCTTTCATGTACTTACAACTAAAGAAGTGTTATTATTGAATTGATGAAAGCATTTCAATAAAAAAAAATCTTTATCAATTAGAGCTACTTTTCTAACTGTCAGTACTGTATTTAAATATAATGTATACCTTAAATGGCACTTGATCAGTTGGGAGTTATAGACAGAGAATTACTAGAGTAAAATGTTTTCAATAAATAATTTATATTCATAATTAATAATAATTATTAAATTTTTATTCCTTCTTTTTCTTTCAAATTTTTCAGCTCTCAGGTTCCTGAATATTTTTTTGATGTAAAATGTTGCTTCTGCTGAGTAAGTTTTAATGAATGATGTTTTTCTTATATAGTGGTTCCTCCCCCTCAAGTATTAAAAACAGAAGAATGTTTGAAAAAAACTTTTACTACTATATAATGCACATCTTTATTCCGACACTCACTGTAAATTCTTGTTCTTTAGAACAAGATAGATTTTACAGGATTGGCAAGGTTTAAGGGATAACAAGATTTTATAGGTTGGTGGGGTATTTTTTAGTATGGTACAGTTTGTGTATAACTTTATTATTCAGTACATCAATTAAATTATAGTCCACTGTATGTTTCATTAAACTAATCTGGTATGTGTTTAAGTAAAGTGTTTTTGCGTGCTTATACGTAACAAAAATTGCCATGCTTTGTGAATGTTTACTACTTTGCAAGTTCATCAGAGTTGCTAAACTGAATTTGTTTTTGTGTGACTTCAAAATTGATGCACCAATAATAAATCTGTTTTGGCATTCACATTTAGGAAACTTAAATGAAAATAATTATTACAAACTGAATGAGTTATTTGTAAAAAAAGTCATTTGTTTACAATGACTTAAAAATATGTTTATGCACCTATGAATCTCTTACAATATTACCTCAACAATCCTTCTTTAATATTTTATATTTGTTTAATAAAATGTTCTTTCATATTTATGAAATATAATATATTATTTGTTGTGTTTTTATTTAAATTACAAAGGAATGGTTCTATATTTTTTTAAGCACATAATATCAGAACGTGATCTTTATTAGATACTATTAAATTATGTCAGTATATAATTGATTCTGTTTGACGTTAAACTCTAAGACAACAGGATATTGGTTATAAAAATGCTATAAGTAAAACTGGGTATTATAGAGTTTTATCCACTGCTTAGTGACAAAATGTTTTTGCACAAAAAAGCACACCTATGTTGGCAACCTTTATGTTTCGCATTCGAGGAGAGCTGCTAGCTGTTTGTACAATGTTTGCACCTATTCAAATTATATAGCAGTTAGGTTTGAATTTGACTTGATAAATAAAAAAAAAAATTAATTCGTTGGACTTCGAATTTGGCTGATGACCGTTAACATTCTTTCTATTCTCTGTATGTTTTAGATTTTAAACTACATTTTGGGAAAGATTTGAGTTATGAAAGCGATAAGTAATTGTACTACAATTTTACAATTTTTTTTATGATTTTTGGAAATGCAGGGAATAAAAGCTGTTTTATATTGGTGCATGAAAGTGGGTTTGATTTTTCTAAATATGAGTGCCTGGAACGTGGGGATAGTGTGCATTTGCATGGATAATATAATCCATATGATGTTTGTAGGAGAGTAGTTTAAGGACAGTCATTTGGCATTTATTGCATTTGATAGGTTACAAGATTTTGGTTTGGAAGGTGTTCGAATAAAGTGAAAGTTTATGAGCATGCTGTTATTGATCGGTTTCCTCTTGGCAGAAAATGAATGATTGTTGAAATGGCTGAAATATATAATGTAGATAGATACTGGGTTGCTGGTGGAATTGAAAGGAAATCGAATAGATTTTTTTTAAAGAACAAAAGAGAACCTTCTGTGTATTTTGGATACTGCCAAGGACCACCACTGTCGGACTGTTGGACAGCATACAAATGTCTCTTGGAAGAAGCGTTTGTGCATCAATCTCAGTTTGTAATTTGAGTCAGGAGAACATACCAATTTAGTTGCAGCAACTTGGTCAGCAGCGGAACATTGCTTCCGAAATAATTTGGAGCGTGAATTCAGTTCCTTTTGGAATAAATATATGTGACTCCACAAGAATACTTGAAAAAAATAAGTAGTAATTCTAGAATTAACTCGTGATAGCAAGAAAATCTGTGATGCAGAAATCATTTGGAAAGTCTTTAAATACATCTGTAGTAATAACAAATAAAATAATAAACCAAGATAAGAAAACACACACACACACACAAAAAAAAAAAAAAAAAAAAAAAAAAAAAAAAAAAAAAAAACAAAAAAAAAAAACAACAAAAAAAAAAAAAAAAAAAAAAAAAAAAAAAAAAAAAACTAAAAACATAATGTTCAATGGAAAAAAACTTGAAAAAGAACTAAACAACATAATGCTTACTACGTTTTGCCGAGGAATGTGGCTCAGCACAGCATAATTTGTAACACAGCCTGGATAAAAACTATTTAGCAAATGATAAATGGAAATACATTAACAGCCTTGATGAAGCATGAGTTTGCCTAAATGACTATAACAAAAACAGATCTATTCATTATCGAAAACGAAGAGGAAAAATGTATAAACATGGTTCTCTCAATACAAAGAAAGTTTCAGTAAGGGGTTTACCATTGTTGTAGGATTCTCTTACAATGGGTAATTAAAAATACGCAGAGTGAAAAACAAATGTTAAAATCAGCTCAATATAACTCTTAAGAGAAAGTTTTTAAGTCTGATAATCACAGAAATTCTCTTTCTTTATTCCAATGACTTTAAAAGAATGAAACTTCAACACAAAACAACAAGTCATACTTTGAAAAGTAACAATGCATTCGTTGAAAAAATTAAGACTGATAAAGGTACTGCATATATACATTTTCAACATATTTCTGCCAAGTTCTCCGACATTTCACGTATGGACTATTGTGTGTTTGGTTTCTTGAAAAGAGCTTTTTTAAGTGCAAACCTACCATAATTGATGGACTCTGGAAAACAGTGGAAGAGGAATGGAAATCAATACCCCTAGAAATTTTATGAGAAGACCTATCATATTCTACATGATGCAAACTTATAGTCCAAAAAAAAAAAAAAAAAAAAAGAAAGAGAGGGCAAAAAAGAGAGAGAGAGCTATTGGATCGAACATTAAAAAAATATTCTCAGTTTCAAACATTAATTAAACCAGCTCGAAATCATTCTAAAAATGTGTAAATACTCTGCATATGATATCCTAGCAAGCACAGAGGTTTATTTGACTATGGCAAAGCATACAAGGGCTTTCTGCATAAGAAAAGGATGGCTTTGTGAGGAACTTTCTAAGGGAAAGTGGCTCATATCTACATTACACATAGAGAAAACCATAAAAATGCCCATGCAGCCAGACTGTTTGCCTGCAATCAAACCCGGGTCAAACTGCCAGCATTCAGTGACTTTACCACTTAGTGGCTGGTGAGATGGAATTCATTGATAAGAGCTATATGAATGAATTATTGAAAGAATATGGAAAGATCATAATTATGTTTTTGTGCCAAAATATTATAAATGAAAGCATAATTTCTATTAACCAGTTTTAGCAACTAGTGTTCAGACTTTTTTTTTTTCATTTGTGCACCAACAGCAGCAAAAATAAGAATCATTTATATCACTTAAAGATAAGAAATAAATAATCACTTAAACAGCATAAGAAAGCACACAGAAATTAAATGGTATCTTGTGTAATGTGATTTGCTATGTTTTCTTTCTCATTCCCACATCTTTTACATTTTGTAAAATTTAATGACTATATATGAAGCATTAAAATGATACTTCTGGAAAGATTGATGTTATGAAAAATGTGGCATATTAAAAGCCTTGTTTTCTGAAAACAATTAATTGATAAATTTACTTACCATATTTTAATAATTATTAAACACAAAGATAGTTCTAATAAATTTATTGAAATTGAAAAATTTGTTAAGTGAACATTTAACATGTTTGAAGCACACTAAAAAGTATTTTGAATATTTGATGTGATTTAATTATTGCACGTAACTGCAAGTCCCTGAAAAAGAATACTGCTATCTCCTCTTCCTAATGTCCAAGGAAACTCTAGGTTCCATTAAGATCCTGATCTCATATAATGATACATTTTGGGTTAATAGGGTGCCACTTTGCATGGCACATAAATTTTATGTGTATTTACAGACAGGAATGGCAATACAACTTTATGAAAAGAATGATAATCTTTTTTACCCTCCGAGCATTATGGGTTTAGCCCAAAAATTTCAGAGTTTGTACAAATGTCATGAATAAATGGTATTTTTCTTGATTATAATTAAAAAAATGACACTTTATGCCTTGATTCCTTTTCTTCCAACATATATCCAACTTAAAACTGGATAAAGGCGACAAAGTTCCATGGCTGAATATTAGTTGCATGTGTATTATAGACTTTTTTTTTAGTTCTCCGTCACAAATGTGACTATAATTCAAATTTAAAATAATGCATTATAGTGTGGCTATTCTTCTCTTTAGTTAAAAATCTTATACCTTGTAAAAACTTAAAAAAATAAGGTCGTTGACACCCAATAAAAACGAAACTTTGATGACGTCATTCCGTCTACGTCACTTCCGGGTGGATCCAATATGGCGTCTTCCGGTTGTCACGTGAGCCAAGATGGCGGTGGGGGCACATCAAAAGTTTCCCCTTTGCGCCATCTTACGCCATGGCAGCATTCTTTAAGCTCACGAATACGGGATCTTACTACTTACATGTATATCGCCACTTTGTTACCCGATTCTATTCCTATTTGTTGGTAAATTGTGCCTTTTTTTGCTTTAAAACTGATTGAATTATGTTGTTCTTATGATCTGTTTAAGGTTTATGCCTTTAGTTAATCTGCATGTAGTAGTTGTAGAATTATCAACTATTCAAAAATTTATTCTTGCATAGACAATGAATTAAGTCACTTGATGCATCCATCAACTTCAGTGTCTTTTTACCCAGTGTGGCCCAAAATTAACTTCCAATTTTGTGCACGGCCAAATCGTTTGTTTTTACTTAGAAAATCTAATTTTAAATAGTAAAAATTATTTTTTGAACTGTTTTTAACTGTATTTGGTATTTTATGTTTCTTTGTATTTTACAATTTTTAGTGAAGATGTTTTGAATTTTATGTGTTTTTGCCTTGCCGAGGCAGTGAGAACTGAATTGGTTGAACGAGAAATATATTTTTAATGAAATTTGAGGAAATAAGTTTAAATGAAGAGCCGCAAAAAATGTTTGCAGTTTAACAGGCCATACAAGGAAGTCACATGGTATCCACATCAGAGATTTTAATTTAGGAAGCAAACATGGTAATAGTACAAAATAACAACTAGTCCATCAGACCCGTAAGCCACCATTCAAATGCAGCATCTAATAACGAGTCATCATCATTTAAAGTGAACATGGAAAAGAATAAGTGTGTCTTATTCTTCACTTGGACAAATTTCCGACAGCAAGGACAGGTATTTTTCTGGAATTGAGACAAAGAAACACGATGAAGCCCTTTCAATTTTGGTGATGTAAATAACAGTTTTGAAAGAATAAATATCATTCCATTTCAGCAAGTAAGATTATTAAATGTCACCGCTTTGAATGGTATTCATTTCTGCATATTTTACGTAAACATACAAAAGTTTACTTACCTTGCGTAACCAAGGTACTATGCATTTCCTATGAAATAAGTGCATGCACGGCAGACGTAACACCTTTTCTTCAAGGCGAAAGTTCTCTAGGCATACAACACACCGCATTTCTTTTTCTGCAGGGCGAGAAATGGGTTAAAAAATTTTGAACATAACATAACTGATATCATCAAGAATCCCAAAACTTACATAAATTATTTAATTTTATGTTGGAAATAAAACCGCTTTATATCCAACAACACTGATTAGAATTTCTTTAAGCACTTAATGCAATTTAATTCTTACTCTACTGGGCGAAATATGCATTTCGAACACATTTTAAAAATTATGCTTAACATGGGTGATGTAACCAAATATTATACGACACATTTATCTCAAAGCTATGTAATTTATTTCACATAATTAGCCCAAAAGGGACGTTAGCTCAAATCAGCTATAAATTTAGATTTTGCGTTGAATCACCGTAAACGGCGAATCACTATCACTAAATATTATTAAATGATGAAGAATCTACATGGATGAATGTTTCTCGCATTGTGAAAAACAACGTTACCTAGAGCCATCAAATTTTGAATAATGTAGTCATCCACCCGAGCATGGGCGGGCACCTGGAACACCGAATTTTGAATTTGTTTTATAATATTTTTCACATTTTCTAAAATTTCAAGAATTTTTAATCAACAAACTTTTAAAGTTAGCAGTGACAATACTGTACTCAGAAAGACAATTTGATCTCCAGCGCACGAGACTGTCTATCGGAAATTCCAAAGATATGCTGTTTCTAAATATTTTGAGCTCAAAATTTGGCGTTAGCTTAAATGCTCACGAAACGTGAATGTGCAAATGAAGAAAATGCCCCTTTGTAGGTAATACATAATATGAAATTTTCAGACTTTTTTTCTTTCTTTTTTTTTACTTAAATATGTTTTGGAATCAAAACGATACTAAGATTTTTATTACAAAAAAAAATCACATCTGTTCCGAAAATGTTTACTTCTCCCCTCTACGTTATAGGTAATTTCAAAATTTAGACAAGGTTAAAAAATTCTATTCTAAAATGAAAATTTAATTTACTTTTCTAATACCGCAAGAAAATTTTGTTGCTTTAATAATGTGCTGAAAATAATGAAATGCTTCTATAAGATCTTTTGTTGAAAATTAAAGCAAAGGAACCTTTTTAGAATTTTGACACAATTCAAACCGGATGTGATATTTTCAGTAGGTTATCTATATGTTAGTTCATATTTTGTAAAAGTTGAACGAATTTTTGATTAACAAACTCAAAGATTTCAATGTGAGCAGTGGCAACATTGTACGGAAAAAACATTTTTATCTCCAGCGCGCGAGACCGTCTATCGAAAATTATTAAGATATGCGATTTTTAAATGTTTCATGATTTTGCAGTTGAACCGAATTTTGCATAGCATAAGTTCCAAGAACGTCATATTTAACAAATAAAGTAAACACAGAAAACTTTAATGATGAAAAGACAAAAAATAGAAGGGAAAAAGAAAATCAAAGAGTTTTCAGATTTTATATTACGCCCAAAAGGGCGTTTTTTAACGTTTTGTATGCTACTTTATTTATTAAATATCATACTCTTCGCACTTAAATCACATAAAATTCAATTCAAGACCCATATCACAAAATATTTAGAAACAGCATATCTTTATAATTTCCGATACACAGTCTCTTGCTGAATATAAAAATAATTTTTCCCGTACAGTGTTGCCATTGCTCGCTTTGAAACCGTAGAGTTTGTTAATAAAAAATTCGTTAAAATTTTACAAAATTTGAAATACATAGTACGAAAACTTCGAAATTCAAAATTCGGTCTTCCAAGTGCCCGTGTATGGTTGGAGGACTACGTTATTCAGAATCTGATGGCTCTAGGTACCGTTGTTTTTTCATAATCCGAGAAATGTTCATGCATTCATGAAGATTATTCATTGCTTAATTTCTTTAAATAAAATGCATGGCAATAATATTTGGTAGCAACAATTTGAAAAGTGAAGCAAAGCAGAAAGTGGTACGACTCAAAATGCCGTTTTGGGTCTAATAGCCCTTTGTGTCTAACGACCCTTTGGTGCTAAAAGGTTTTCTAAATTCATCTTCGTAAGAAAACTGAACATTGATCTCATGAACCAAGAAAAGACTGAGAAAGATAAAAAAAAGTATGCCAATGCTGAACGCTGCATCGGGAATTTTAAACATACAGTGCTATGTTGCTTTTAAAATTTTTTGTAATTTTGCTGTTGAATTGCATTTGGCGTAAACACGAAGAAAATGATGCTTAGTTATAAAATTAACAAAGACAAAAAGTAAAGGAAGGGTTAGTAGTAACAGGTGACTAGTAAATTGCGAGCTCAGCGAGAGCGTGAAAACCTTAACAAATCCTTTTGGGCGACCTTTAAAATCTGAAACCTTTCAGATATTTTTTTTAAATTTCATATTATGGTGTGAATGGAAACGCTTTAACTCAAACTGCAGTCATTTAACCAAATCATTAAGTTTTCCAAACCAAAATTGCTAAAATTATCAAAAATTTAACCAAAATTGTAGGATGCTTTCAAAAGTAAAATTTAATCTTCTCATACAAAACTTACAATGTAGACGACTTAGATTGCGGTCGTTTTCAATAATAGCCTAACTACGAAGAAGCATTATAGAATTCTGCTAAACAATTCAGCATTAAATTTCTTTTGAAACCTTTACAATTGTGGCCCAATTTTCTGTGAATTAAGTCAGTTATCTTCTACAGAATTCTATAAAATTTTAGATATAGCATTTGTAGAGTTAAGTATAAAGGTTCTGTAGTGTTTATCTAGTTACTATATATGTAGCTATTCTGTACAGTTTTATCCAAAAATTCTATAAAATTTTTAGGGGTTCTATAAAGGTCACATGTATAGATAATATACTTAGAAATCTATTGAAAATATCAGATCCAGTATGAATTGGGCCGTAATTTTAAACAGGTGTCTTTGCTTTAATTTTCTAGAAAAGATCTTATAAAAACATTTGATTACTTGAAAGTCTTACAAAATCAAGAAAGTTTTCGTGTGGTATTAAAAAATAAACTGAATTTTCGCTTTAGAATCATTTTTTAATCTTCTCTAAACCTATAACAGAGGAAAGAAATAGAAATTTTCGAAACAGATGTGAATATTTTTCTAATAAAAAAATCTTAATGTTATTTTGATTTCAAAATGTATTTAAATAAAAACAAATACTTTTAAATAATAATTAAATTTGGTAAAAGCTAAGAAACCCTTTCTCATAAAGCACTCAGTTCAGAATTAAAATTTTAAAATTAACAACATAAATTCAGTTTTAAGCATACATTTAATCCTTTGTAAGCGTAAATTTAATTTTATGATTCACTCTTTTACAAAATTTAATTCTTATATTATAAAAACCATACTACAGAAAAAAATTGCACGAAATGTCGTATAAATTTAGAAGTTGATGAAAATTTTATCGAGAAGATAAGGACAAAAACTTTCATTAAAAATGATTCAACATTTATGCATGAAGAGGATTTACGTTTGCTTTTCTATACTTCACGTAATACATCAGAAACTAAAAATTTTGCTTTAATTGTAGTTTATAAACTTCGCAAAGTTCTATAAAACTAATTCTATACAGACTTTGTAAAATTTAACATGATTTCGTAAGGTAACGTTACTATAGAATTCTATTCTGTGAAAGCTTTATAAAATTTGCATGGAATTTTATAGAGAAATTTTTATTGAGAATTACGTTTAAAGTTCTGTAGAAATTTTTACAAAGCTTCATCAACCTTTACAAAAATTTTCGTTAGCGAAAACTCAAACTTGCAAACGCATGGGTCGCAACAGATACAATTAACTGCTTATGCAATTTACTAAGCACAAGCCAACGAGTTTTGTTACAATCCTTCCCGATTATTCTAAGTCAGTTACTTAGAGAAAACGGAAAAGATCAATGACATATTTGTAAGCTATATGGCTTGACGTATAAACATCTGGTTTGAGCGAGTATCATAATGAGCCAAGAAGATCAGGATAGAACTCATCTAAAAATTAACTGTTAATAAAACTTAAAGAATAATGAGGGCAGGTAGGAGATCCTTTGTTTCCCTCCTGCAGGATGTTCTCGATCAAAATTGTGATGGAACTAGGCAGAGTCGTACGATAATTCATAAAATAGTTTCTTAAGACTTTTTCAAATCCAAGAGTTAATGATGGCCAATCATTTTTTCTTGGAGCTGATATAAATACTGCTTAAATAGAGGATATATAATAGAAACAACAACAATAAAATGGGAAAAAAAGTAATATAAATCTATATTAATTCCAATAATATATTTGCTCATTGCAAAAGGAGTACATTTTAAAAATACTCACCGATATCACTCTTTGATACAGTCACATTTGGCAAACTATCTTCTTCCTGTATAAAAGAAAGAACAGCCAAAGAAATTTAAAAAAAAAAGTTAAGATATAAACAAAAGAACTTGCCGAACGTAACATGAATAAATATAGGGGGGCGGGGAGACATGGCAGGCGAAGCACTCGTGGTAGGCAAAAGCGATTTTATTTCAAAACAACCACAGTCGATCGTCTACGCTCGCTTTGAATGAACTTAGGGATGATACGCTCAAACCCTTATATAATGAGCCCCCCGGATATAACGAACCAACCTTTTGGTCCCCTGCCTAATTTACTGTATAATTAATGTTATTTATACTCCTATGGAGAGTCTGCAGAGACATGATAATCGAATATAACAAGTTAGATGGATCTTTTCGATTGAAATATTTTTTGATTTTTCATATTTTTTCCAGAATTTCTCCAAATTTTAACGAAAATTGACTGACACCGTATATTTCGACGTATAAAACGCACCTATAATTTCAAACGACATTTTTTAACTTTCAGGTATATTCGCTGTGTAATGTGCACCCTTTGTTTTACGATGATGCCTGAATGACACATGTGCGATACTGGTATCTTTTGAAATCATTCATTCAAAGACATTTCCGGGCTTTCGAACAGTGATACACTGAATTAAGAAAATAAAGGGAACAATATGTGTGTGTGCCGGGGGGCAGGAATATTCAATGCAGCAGTGCATAAGAATTTTGCATTAGGGTTTTGAGAAAAGGATAATTTGGGGTAAGAATAACCTTCGAATTCTAAAGAATTCACGGAATTAGAAGTCGGATGTTTTTTCTTTCTGTAGCGATTGGAAGCCGTGACTTTGAAGGGAACATCGAAGGCTTTAGTAAGTCGCATTTACTTTAGTTGAAATATAGTTGATCTAATGTTCCCTTTAGCAGTATACGCTGCTATGAAACGAAACACGCTCAGTACTGCTTTCAAATGCAATCTTTCAATTTGCGAAAGAAAAATCGTGTTGCAGTAAGAATGTGTGATGTTGCTTCATATGTGAGCAGAAGAAAAATGAAATGACAATGACTGATACGGCTAAAGATTAAACGTGCTTTGCGAAAAGTAGTCGTAACGAAATGGCCTATCCTAGAAGAAGGTGTTGCGAACTGCGCCCTAGAAAATGTAGAGAACCAATTAAGTGTAACAAGAATAAGTGTACTTTTATTTGGGTTAAATTGGGCAGAAAAGAATGCAAATGAATATGAAAACTTCAAAGCAACTTTGAATTGACGTAGTCGATTTATGGCACAAAATGATTTATTTCTACGAGAAGAAACAAAAGTTTCGCAAAGGCTTTCCACAGATTTGGATAAGAAATTGGTAAGTTTCAAGAAATGTAGAAGTGACCTACAAAGACGAAAAATTCATTTATTTTCACAGATATTCGAAATATGGTTGAAACCCAGTGACATTTGATATCGTAGGAAATAAAACAACTGATGGGAAAAAAACAAAAAGGTTCACATAAATTAACAGGTCACGAAAAATCTGACCTCACTGTAATGCTCTCCTGCTTAACGGATGGTAGAAAATTAAAACCCATGGCTATTTTTAAAGGAAATACGCCGCCCAAACGGTATAGTGGTTAGCGTCGCTGACTGCTGTGCCGAAGGGCTCGAGTTCGAATCCCGGAGAAGGCAGGGATGTTTGTAAATGCATAGTGTCGGTGCGGCACTTTAAATATGCGGCGAACCGAAAGTCCTCTCATGTGGTTTGGTGTAAGGGGAGAGGGGTGGGAGACCCTTGAACCTGTCCTCCCGGAGTGCTCTCCATCAAAATTGGGGGCGGAACTGAGCCAAATCGTACTGTCACCTTTTAGGCGCTCAAGGCTGTTGTCAACGACAGGCGTAATCTAGAACTCCTTGACACGAGATTTCTCGTGGGCTTGGGCTGACTCTGTCAGACAAGTCAGCATAAGCAACAACAACAAAGTAAATGCGATGTCGAAATGTATTTCCCAAATGTTCTTTTAATTCATGTTAAAGACTAAATGAGAAAGGATAAATGGACGAAAGCGGTGGGAAATTGTGGATAAGAAATGTTTGTAAGAAAGATCCTGCTGCCTTAAAGAGTCCAGAAAGTCTTTTAGTTTGGGGCATGCTCAGATCTTATCTAAGGAATAGTTCGAAGATGTTATTGAAAGTGTGTATTATGGACATGGCAGTTATTCCGAGAGACTTAATGCCATTAGTGTAACCTTTAGGGTGTGTATATCGATAAACCATTCGAAGGAAATTTAAAACGACAGTGGACTACGTGGACATTAGAAAGTGAAAAGACATTTGCAGGAGGAGGCTAAAGGGTCATGACAGTCTAGAAATAGGGCGTGAATGGATAATAAAAGCGTGGGATGAAATTAAACTTGACATAATTCAAAAGCCATTAAAAAGATAGTATATCTGAGAATCTAGATGGAACGGAAGATGATTATTTATTTAAGGTTCAACGTATCAGTGATGGTGAAAAGGAAATTGTATTCGGTGATGCGCATGAAGCTATAACGAAAGACGAAATTTTCATATTATCCGATAATTAAAATTTTTATATTCATAAGGTATGCCATTTCTTTTAAATAAACAGCGTTTAGGTACATGCAGGAATCTAATTTTTGTGTGCTCATCTTTGCCTTAGTGTTAAAAAAGGTTATTCTCATATCCGGCCTATAAAGCGCAGCCCTAAATTTTGATCTTACTTTTTATATTAAATGTGCGATTTATACGCTGCGATATATGGTATTTAAAATCCTCCCCGTTTAGGCTGTTAAGATCCCCATTCCCTTCATAAAAGGGACCTTTAAGTTACCTTTCTTCTGTCTTCAACTGACTTTTCTCTATGTTCTAAACAAAGACTCTGCAAGAAGACGTGAACCCAATTTTGGGAGAATGACCGCACAATAAACATATCTTAAGATACCCTTTGAGGTAGATGTCCAATAAACCAAAGAATGTAAAGGGGTTGTCAGATTCCATTCAAATTTCTTGCTTGAGCAATCAGATAAAGCTGTATTCAAAGATAAGGATATGACAAAACTTTCGCT
>KK114301.1:25463-98272 GCA_000611955.2 Stegodyphus mimosarum
AAAAAAAAAAAAATGCAGTTCTATATCTCTTGTTCTACTGGGACGACTGACGAAATTTAATTAGTTAAATCAAATTAAATTATTAGTTTAATTAGTATTATTTAATTAAATTTTATAGGTCATAAATAAAAAAAATTTCGAAAAATTTACAATTACTAAAAGACACAAATTTAAAAAGTAAATCGGAAAATATCTGCGAATTTTATTTGGGCTGAACTTAATTTCGAAGTGTAAAAGAAGGAATCAAGTAAGTTTAATAGAGAAAAAGAAATGTTAATAAATATGTAATAAATTCATTTAACACTGAGGAGCTAAAATTTTGAGAGAGAAATTTTTAAAAACTTCTCTTGCGGTTTTTACAAAAGTCGACACTTCGACATAACTTGAGTCCTAGGATCAAAATATAAAAAGAAATTGGTATGCCATTTCAGAAATGTCCGGTTTTGTGGCCAAGTACCTGTGTAAGAACAATGCTATCCATAAATCTAATATAAATCCTAAGTCACGCATTCGACACATGAAAAACGCAAGTTAAATTTTGTCAATCGGCTTAGTAGACAGAGTGCTCTTAAGACATTGAATGAAGAGCATTGCTATGAACGCTGTTGTGAAATATTTCATCAAAAGAATTTTTTTAAAATGGAAATCGTTTGAGCACAATATATTTACCTTATTTTCTAATCCACCATAAAAATGGGTCCTGCAATAAAAAGGGTCATGAGTTAAGCACTATACGTGACAATTTTCAAACATCGATTAAACATACGCAACAAAATTTAAAGTCCTCTGTAAAACAACAAAGTTAAGTAAATAGTAAAATAAAAGTAAAGATGTACATGACCATAAACAAGACTGAAAGCTCTAAACTGTTACAAAAGCAACACAGTTCTACTCAGTACAAAAATATGATTTCGTGGCTGATTACAATAAAGCGTCATTTACGAGTTTCTCATTTACACGGCTGTAGGAGCCTAAGACTTTTTCGAGAGAGAAACGTGAAAAAACTTCGATGTCCTCGTTGAGATTCGAAAGGTGGATCTCCTAGTTGCTAGCTTGGTGACCGTCAATTTCCGATTAACCGGGGTAATACCTGGCACCACGTTTACGGTTAAACCCAAATAACGATTATCAGAAAACAGTTAAAGAAACGCTAACGAAAATGGAATAACTAAGAGCATAGTTAGGAGATAATGCTATGAAATTTTGTATATACGTTAATAATTTTAGTGAAGATAATTTCACTGTGAATGTGAATAAATGTGAGCCGTAAAAGGCCTGATGTTGTAATCCTCAGGAATACAAGTGTAATTTTAATGCAGTATTTGTTTTTTGCATAATGTAACATGGGAATCTAAAGAAGCGAAGCTATGACGGAAAAGTAATAATAAAGGGCCTTACTACTTAGCCTTGAGTAATATCTCTAAATTGGCGAGATATAGCCCAGATGTCGATGTTTTTGGCTCCTAATATTTGCCGCCAAATTAAGCGAAAATTCGCCAAACTTGGTAACCATTCGGCGACATTTTGTTCCGATCCCTGTATAACTTTAATGAGTATGGCAACTCAATAACTGTTATTGTTACAATTGTGCAACCGTAACCTTATCCGACCCTTAGATGTAACATTAACAGTATATGCCTTCCAATAATCTCGAGATATGGAATTTACTGGAGATTTCTCAGCAGGCGGGGGATAAACTATATAAGACGGACGGAGCATCTGCTCTCAGATACGCGTCCCCCGTATGGGCGTCGGCTACTAAAAGTCTGACCTAAATGAACTTCAGGTTACACAAAACAAAATTCTCCGTACCATTACAGGCGCAAATTTTTACATAAGGAATAAGCTACTTCATGACTATCTAAAAGTTGATTACATTGAAAATTATCTACATAAACTCAATGGTACCTTCTTTGACAAAGGCTTAACAAGTAGTAAAGGTAATTTTAACGATGCATTAAATTACACTTGTATTCCTGAGGATTACAACATCAGGCCTTTTACGGCTTACAGACTTTAAGATCACAATTTCGTCACTTAGATCACTTTATTGTACTTATGTAAATAGCTCATTTTTGTGTGTAATATATTGTATGTAGCTGTCTCATGACACTATTACTTTTTCATTGTATATAACATGTATTTCATAGTTCTTATTGCATTCTCTCTGCTCTGCTCACTCATTTTAAACTCCTCACTGGGGTGAGAGTTCTTAAATTACGATATACTTGTTGACATGGCTGAAGAGCTCCCTTTTTCCTACCTGCTCTGATTTCCCGGTCGGGAGCTATTTGATTGTTTTACACTGCGATTGCCCTTAGGGGATTAGTTGAATAATAGCTTATTAAAGCCCACAAGGGCTAAATAAGCATATGCAGTTAGCACTTAAGCATGCTCTCAGTTGATCTTTAGTTCAGCGTGAGTTCGGAGTATTGGGATATCTCTATGTTAGCTTCGCTCTTTAGATACGTTTTGCCTTGCGCTATATTCAACGTTCTTCGTAGTTTGAAGTGCAACTGCTGATTGTATTCTGTGATACTGAGAAGAGCTCTACGAATATTTTTGCTCAAAGTTCCAGAACTGTAAAGTATTTCTTGTGGTAAAATAAATTGTATCAAGCTATCATCCGTTCTGTGTGTATTCAATGCATTACGAACCTATACGTGCGCAACAATATTCTTAATAATTTACCAATGCATTTTCCAGCAGTTTAATATGGAATATAGGTTCAGTCTGGCTACTTGAATTAAATCAGTACTCAAAACAAAAAGAACACTATTTTGTTGACATTATTCTTGCATTTCGATAGAAGTCAATGGGAAACGAAAAATTGTTTGTTGGTACACTTGATTGAGTTTTGCGTTTCATCAAGTTACCTCTAATGGAAGATTTAGCAAAGTTTACACATTCTGGTTGACATATAATTCAATTAGGCATTACTGAAAAAAACTTCCAAATAATGTAGCATCATCCGCTGTCACTGTTGGTACACTACACATTTATATTTTCCTTTCCGTATTTCCTGTAGATAAGCTTAATTTACTCTGCCGATTGGTGATAGTAACTTTTCCGTCGTTCCAGAATAAACTCAACCATTTTTTAAGGCTCGAGATCCTTTGCCTTTATGCGTCTTTTCATTTGCGTCCGATTCATTCTCATTAATGTTAATAGCAAAATATTTCACTTATGTAATGCATAATTTCTGTTATACGTCGGTTTTGCCCTAACCTGTACAGCCTCTCGCTGTTGTTTCTGAACAGATGTTGCTATGCTGCTCTTAAAACATTTTAATTCTTTAAACAAACAAATAATAATATAATTACTGAAAGTATTTTTTGGCTCTTTTCTTTAGCTTGCTATTGACATTAATGTTGTCACGAATTTTGTACATAGATAGATGATTTTAGTGCAGTTATATGTGAAACAGTGGTAGTTTTTCCTGTATACGTAAAATGAAAATTTAAAGAATGATGCTGTGCTGGAAAAGTAAGAATACAAGGGCAAGGCTATTTAACATTGAGTAAATGGCTATCTCGCTAATGTGGCGAGATATCGCCAAGCTGGCAACGGTTTTGGCGGCTAATTTTTGTCGCGAAATTTGGCAATAAATCTTCAAAAGTCGCCACACTTAGCAACCATTTGGTAACATTTTGGTCATGTCCCTGTATCATCGTAATAGATATTGCAACTGAATAACTGTAATTGATTTCATATGTAACTCTAACCATGTCCAACCCTTATATGACTTCCAGTAATTTCGAGAAACAGGAAATACTCAGCTGCTGGGTGAAAACTATATAAGACTGGAAAGAGTATCGTTTTCTCAGTAGCAGTTAGCTGTTAGTTCAGTGTGAGTCCGGAGTACTGAGATCTCCAGCGTAGCTACACCCTTTAGATGCGCTTTGCATTTCCTTGTGTTTAATGCTGGTGGTAGTTTGAAATGTAACTACTGATTATACTTTGTAATACTGTGAAGAGTTGTAGGATTATTTTTGTGGGAAATTCCAGAAGTCTGAAGTGTTTTATTTGATAAAAAAAAATTGTCATCCTATCATCGGACCTGAGTGCATTCAATGTATTACGAACCCGTAAGCACGCAACTACAGCAATTTTTGCAAGCTTAAAATTTTCTTCTTCTCAACCAGTGAACATTTACCGTCTTCAAATGCATATTTTGAACTCTGCGTGCGATTTAATTTTAAATAACGCATGTGCAGGGTGTTTCATATTGATTGGGACAGAAAAATAACACAGTACGAATTCTGTAACTGATTTATTAAATCGAAAGAAATTAATTCTGAAACTATAATTGCATCAGCTTTATCTGGCAAGAGCGAAAAATCTTCCCGTTACGAAATCGCAGCTAGAGGTACTGTTAATCAAAATGGCGCCATCCATGCAGGAGAAAGCGTAATGGGCTTTGGAATACTCCAGAACATCAACATTTATCTTCTTTCAAAGATATTTTTCACGTAATTCAGTAAACAACCGCAACATCGAACGCTGAATTAAGCAGTTTCAGGAAGGGATGCATATGTCAGAAAACTAGCCCAGCTAGAACAGCAACAGAAACCGAAGTGGTTGAAAAAATTCGTGAAATATTTTTTCGAAGTCCCACTAAGTCAACTTTCTGAACTCAATGTGCCTCATGTAACGGTCTGGCATGTGTTACGGAAACGTCTACAATTCCGGCCATACACCTTTCAGAGGGTGCAGGTGTTAAACCTTCGACAAATCGTTGCATAAAGCTTTCTATGACAATTTGTAAGATACGCTGGAGGTAGATGGTTTCGCGAATAAACTAATGCTTACAGAAGAAACTACTTTTTACATTTCTGGCAAAGTTAATCACCATAACTTACCATTTTGGGTACGGATAATCCACATGGTGTAATGGCACATGCGCCACTTCCAACAATTGTTTTATTGTCCTTTTTTCTTCGTGGAAGAATCGATTAAAAGGTACATTTAAGAAGATAGGTTGTCAGAGTCGTTATTCCCTCAGTTGCAGGAAGCCGTTCTTGACTTCACTCTGCAATAAGACATTGTTCCCCCACATTGGCAAAAAACGTAAGGCAGTATCTGAACGATACTCTGCCTCATCGTTGCACTGGTCTTGTTACAACAAACGATATGCCATTGCTTGGTTGCCCAAAGAGATCCCCAGATCTAACATCTTGCGATTTTTTTCCTATGGGGTTTTGTTAAAGACAAAGGGTTCACGAACCTACCATCAGCCGAACGGTAAAAGCTGCTGAACACTGGTAGTTTTGTCCGGGATTCATGTCCTGGCAAACTGGCCGGCTGCATAGGCGATTTTGTGGTTTTTTTTTCCGTTTTTGTGTAACGTGGATACGAGCCAGTTTCCCTTAAAAAGACCTCCACGGGTCATCCCTCCCTTCTACTTGCAGATTTTCCAAATCTTCAAATGCTCTTTCCCGACAACTTCGCTGTTGTATTCACGTCCACGGACGATAGGTGTAAATCAGTTACACCTTAATCATCATTCAAGCAATTGGCCCAAGGGCGGAAATTTAATGAAGAGTGAAAACAGTAATGGTCATGCTTTGTCTTAAACGAAACGATCTACGATCCCTCCCTTTCTGTGCCTAAGAGGGAAGCACGTAATAAGTAAAGTGTTCGCTTCTCCATTTTCCCGGTACTTTCAGCAGCTGAAGCAGTGGATAACTAGAGTGCTCTAACCATTAACAAAGGCTATTGTATCTTGAGTATTGCAGGACCTGGGATACCGCATAGATATCTGTCGTGTCACTGAAGAGACAGAGATAGAACATTTGTAAAAACCTGGATAACTACAGTTTCATTGTAAATTTGCCAAAATAAATCACAGCGTTCAAAAGTATCCTTTCTTTTCTCTTTCAATATGAAACACCCTGTATTTTAAATGGTTGTTTATTACTATCCCTTATGAGACACAAAATAAATAGTTTGTGTTTATAATATCCTCACTAAAGGAAGTTATTGAGTATAAAACTGTAATAAGAAAGTATATTTTTCAATAAAACTATGTGTGTTGCATAAGACACGTGAGTTGTCGTTACATTTTACAAAGTATTCTGTTAATTATTTTGTCAACTGCGAGAATCAAATTACACATTTTTTTCTAATTTCACCTAGACTTATACCGTAAAACCACACTTTTACTGACTAGAACAATCGCGTAGTTAGTACATATCGCGCATTATCACACATGCATTTTAGTTAGTACCATTAGCAATATACATTTTAATCAATCCATTAACAAATGTACATTTTACTTAGTACCACTAGCATTTATACATTTTAGTCAGTCCATTAATTCATATGCATTTTACTTAGTACCTACATTTTATTCGATCCATTAGCACAAATAAATTTTACTTAGTACTAATAGCACATATATGAAAATTGGCGGTTAGCATTAAAACACTATTATTACAAATTTGCATGTTACATTATTTAAAAAAAAATTCCATATAATTTCACTAAAATTATTTATATACGTGCAAAATTCGTAGAAATACATTATTATAACTTTTTAAATAATAGCATATTTAGTTTTTAAATAAATTATTCGTAATAAAATATTAGTTAAACAGAAAATCTCACTGTTTAGTTATCAATAATTGCTTATTAAGCAGCGATATTGTTTTCAAAGCAAGTAAGTAAAAGAAGTTAATGATATACATTGAGTTAATTATTTGGAATTTAACCATTATTTTGTTTTTAGCATTAACTGAAATATTTTTTATTCATACTGATAAAATTGTGTGAATTAATTATCTTCACTTCTAGTATTCAGAACACGCTACATTATTTTTTCCTTGAATTCTATACTTATTATGTTATCTACGATGTAAGACAATAAAGATTAGAATTCCCAAAGCATTAACTTGCAGCAAATCGAAAATCTGCAACTATAGCTACAGTTATCTTCGAACGTCATATTATTTTTTAATTATGTTGTATAATTCTAATTCGTAGAATAAAAAGTATGAAAGTGACACTATTTTACAAATAAAACATTTTATTATTTTTTAATTTCCCTACTTGAATTTACCACATGGGGCAAAACCCTATTTTTACTATTGTATTTCACATAATCTTGCGGTAGCATATATAAATCTATGAAACTTGAAATGATCTATGTAAAGCACATTAGTTTAATCCTACTGCACTCTAAATATGAAAACAAAGAGCAGTGCCATTCCTTTAGATTAGTGTTTCTCAATTTTTTAGCCTCCAGGCCAACTTGCTATTTATCACGGCCCACATGAGTAAAGCGGCTGTGAAAAAATGGAGAGGAGAAAAAAGCATAAACCAATGCAATATCTTCCAAGGGAGGAAGCAATGAAAAACAAACATATATTATTGCTATTATATTTACAATCAATTTCGAAAAATAAATAATTTAGTAATCACAGACAAATAAGTTTAAATTACCTATTAAGCAAAGGTGTGCTTCTAAACTCTTCGCGACTCAAACAAAAGCTGTTTCCCGACCCAGTGGGGTTACAACCCATATTTTTTGAATCACTGTTATAGATAATTTTGCCAAAATAATATGCCGATTTCAGATTACTATGTAGTAAATCTTCACCTGGAGATTAAACTCAAAAAATTACTGATAAACATGGATTTAATTACATACCTAAAAAAATTAGCAACATTCATCATGACCTCGGTAAAATGCTTATCTAAGACTTCTTTCTTCCTCGTGTATTTCACTTAAAAGAACCACGTGCGTCTGGCGACATGAACTCAATAGTAACTAGCTGTTTAGATATCACTCACTAAGGAAACTTTTGTTGTTGGAGAATGATTCATACGAAGGACAAAACAGCGTGAAAACTTTCAATCACACACAAAACAACTCGGATTAACCGCTGCGCGGCTTTAACTTAGAATAAGGAGGTTAGAATAGAGGGAGGGAAGGTCCAACTCAAAATGTGAATCTTGGCGGCCATGTTACTATTACTGCTGTGATTTCTCCTGTGAAATCTGTCATTGCAATATTTTTTTAGTCCAAAGGTGCTTTGTCCCTGAAGGACTATTGTTTTCGTTTCGCGATTTTGCGTTGGAAGCATTAAAAGTCTGAATCACTTTTCAAACTGTTGCCACTAAATATTGCAGTCCTGTATTATATTTTATTATATTTAAAGAAATTAAATAATGAAGTAGCTGCATAAATGTATGTATATTTCTCCAAATGTGATAAAACAACGGTACCTAGAGCCATTCAGTTTTGAATAACGTACATTTCCACCCGAATATGCCCATCTGGAAGACGGAATTTTGAATTTGTTTTATTATCTACTAGCCGCTGCGCGGCCAGCCTTCGTCTGGCTTTTAAGTGTACCAGAAAAATGCCTAAAGAGAACACAAAACATTAACTCTCTGCAGAACAATTTTATCGAAAAAGTAACAAACAACAACGGAAAAAAAAGTTCAGTTGAAAATGCATTACATATAAAAAGCGTACAACGAAATGAGCAATATCCCTTAATACAAATGTTAATTATCCTAATAAATAAATTAACCAACTTCCCTTTGCAAAATCGTAAGAACTCAAATAGTATAAACAGATTAAAAAATATCATGCAAAACTTTTTTATAATTAAAATTATATATAATTAAAACATAATATTACAATGAAATAAGCAATATCCCTTAATACAAATGTTAATTATCCTAATAAAGTAATTAAACAATTTACCGTTGCAAAAAGAAACAACTTTTTAATTTCTTAAACTTTTCGGTCTCTTAAAAACAGTAACGTAAGAAATACGAGGAAAAATTGTTGCCAAACCGAAATTTTTAAAAGAATGAAACTATTCAAAATGATGCAATTTCATCAAAAATCTATCAATAACAATAAGAAAGGAAAATTGTTGCCAAAACTACATTTTAAAATATCTGAGATGTGAGAAGTGTATTCGGAAGCTTCATTTAAAAAATTTTTAAAAAATACAAAATATTATTATTTTTCCAAAATTCTTTTTTAAAAGGAGTCGAAAGGATTAAAGTTCAACCTGTCCAAAAATCAAAGGAAAATAAACAGCACATTTTTTCATTTTTTAAAAAAAATTCTGCTAAAAAGGTGTTAAGCTCACCTTCCTAAATAAATTCGTATTGAATCGATTTATTGAAATACGAAATTTATTTTAAGTTCGTAAAATAGCTAAGTGTCTACGTTTCACGATGATGTAAAAATGAAATGTATAGAGTGAAATCTCGCTTTCCTGTAGCCCATTATGTCTCAAAATGACGCGATTCGGTCACAAAACATAAAATAAAAAAAATTCTAATTCGAATTTCTAAAAAATCGCTTCAAGGTGCACTGGCTCTTGTGTAGATACACTGGCTCTTGTGTAGATACACCTATGTACCAAATTTCGTGGCCCTGGGTCTATTAGCTTACTCGCAACACGAACGAAAGACACACACACACTCTTATTATATGTAGAGATATTTAAAGAAATTAAATAATGAAGTAGCTGCATAAATGTATGTATATTTCTCCAAATGTGATAAAACAACGGTATCTAGAGCCATCCAGTTTTGAATAACGTACATTTCCACCCGAATATGCGCATCTGGAAGCCTAAATGTGGAATTTGTTGTATTATCTATTTCATATTTTGTGAAACTTTAACGAATTTTTGATGAACAAACTCAAACGATTTAAAAATGGCAACACTCTACGAGAAAAAAAACTTTTTTATCTAAAGCGCGCGGAACTGTGTACCGGAAATTCTAAAGATATACTCATTTTAAAATTATTTTGCGATATTGCTGTTGAACTGAATTTTATGGTTTAAGTGCGAAGAACATGATATTTAATAAATAAAGGTAACACACAAAACGTTAAAAAACGCCTCTTTGGAAGTAATTTAAAATCTGAAACCTTTCAGATTTTATTATTATTATTAATATAATAGATTATTAGTCCAAACGGACTTTATCCCTGAAGGACTTATTGTTTTCGTTTTGCGATTTTGCGTTGAATCACTATAAACGGCCGTATCACTTTTCAAATTGTTGCCAACAAAAGTTTCCGCTTTGTATTATATTTAAAGAAATTAAAAATGAAGAATCTGCATAAACGTATGTATATTTCTGCAAATATCGTAAAACAACGGTACCTAGAGCATCTAATTTTGAATAACGTACGTTTCCACCCGAAAATGCGCATCTGGAAGCCTAAATGTGGAATTTGTTGTATTATCTATTTCATATTTTATAAAACTTAAACGAATTTTGATGAACAAACTCAACAAATAAAAAGCGAGCAATGGCAACCTCCTACGGGCGAAAAAAAATTTTTTTATCTCCAGCACGCGAAACTGTGTATCGGAAATTCTAATGATAAGCTCATTTTAAATTATTTCGCGATATTGCTGCGAAGAACGTGATATTTAATAAATAAAGGTAATACACAAAACGTTAAAAAACGCCCGTTTGGACGTAATTTAAAATTTTTCAGATTTTTTATTTAAAAAAATTTTTTTTTAAGCATGGGATCTTGTATTACATATGGATGCACGAACCAGTTTTCTAAAAAATATTCCTGGGATTACTTTTCACGCATAAGCGTGGAGAGACATTGGGTTATTACGAAGTAGGAGAGGTGAAAAATAAGCAACGCCTTCGCTGGGAATCGAACCACGGACCTCTCGGTTACGCGTCGAGCATGCAGACTACTACACCACGAGGGCATGCGAAGAAGGCGGGAGAAATACCTTATATACTCCCTCTTTTAAAGGGCGACTGGGGTTTGGGGGACCCAATCGCCAAATCGCGGTGGGGGAGAATCATCATCCACCACCTTTTTAGTCCTTTTAGTTCGGGCGCCAGTGTAGAGACATTAGGTTTAACGAAGCAGGATATATTGAAAAATAAGCAATGCCTTCGCCGGGAATCGAACCACGGACCTCTCGGTTACGCGTCGAGCATGCAGACCGCTAAACCACGAAGGCATGCGAAGAAGGCGGGAGAAATACCTTATAAGTGTTGATTTTTTTTTTCGTAATTTGATAAGTATGTTAAAAATATCACAATGTCATGTTTCTTTCCAAATGTAAAAAAAATGACTTAATAATCAAAATATGTTAAATGCATTTTAATGTTTCTATTTATAGCTGCTATCTTCGTTCCTTAACATACAATGATATATGCTAGGATTTAAACTATATAATTTGAACGTTTTAGATAATTCGTATTATAATTTTCATGGAAAGTAAGAAATCAATTGCTACTATTTTTATGACTTGCAAAGGTGTTAAACAAATTATAGCTTTTTTATGTGTTAATTACAGGGCCGCCGCGTGGGGGTGGCAAAATTGTTCACCGCACAAGGGCGCCTTGGCCAGGGGGCGCCAAAATTTATAGTATTTCCAGTTTTTTTTTTTTTTTAAATTTAAATGCGACTTAAGTAAAAGTTGTTAATTATACGTTTGGAATTTTGCATGTTTTATATTTTCTAAGCAATAAAATAAGATTTTATTTTAATTTTATTTTACTTTTGTTTTCGTTTCTGCGGGTTGTTTTCGAAGGTGTAAAACAAAATTAGATTCCCGATACGAACAATAAAAACACGTTCCGTGTGGAGTTCGCGATACCACACGGAACGTGTTATAAATCTAAAAATTTGTAACAGGAATTGGGAATGTCTTGTATCGACATGTATTTATGTGCTGGGAAGGTGTTGCGGCTCAATGTCGTTGTTTAATTTGCTTTTTCTTTTCAATGATAATATACATACATTTTTTAAATGTGGCAACCAAATGTCGCCATTCAAAATTATTATTGTATTCTCAACTTAAATATACACTCATGCCCATAAATTAAGGATAATGCAAAATCAGGCAAAGGAAGAGTTAGAAGCAAAACAAATTTGACTTATTTGTAAAGCTTATTTATTAAACAAAAGGTAAAGAGCAAAAAAAGATGCTATATGTTTGATATTATTAAAAAAATTAGCGATTTTTTCTCCCTGGAGCAAATTATAAAAAAAAACCTATTTACAAAAAACCAATATTAAATGGTTGGTATGATTATTAATACATTGTATGTCTCCCAGACGATGCAATACAGTCCGTACAACGCCTAGGCACGCTGAGTATCAAATTATCGATCTGATCTTGGGGGAATTACACCACTCAAAAAGCAATGCTCTCCAAAGTTCCGGTTGACATGTAGGAGGAGGTTGACGGACTGCAACTCGTCGGCTAAGCATGTCCCACACGTGTTCTACTGGATTCAAGTCCGGTGAGAATGCTGGCCAGTCCATACGGGTGATATCCTCCGATTGAAGGCATTCGCTTACGATGTTTGCAGGGTGAGGACGGGCGTTGCCATCCATAAACACAAATTGTGCGCCCATGGCGCCCCGAAACAAACGTACATGTTGTTCCAGAATGACGTCGCGATAGATCTGGCTTGTCATGGTTCCAATTTGAACATGCAGATCAGTTCTGGAACCCAGAATAATTCCACCCCAAACGAGCACTCCTGCACCACCGTAACGGTGTAGTTCAATGATGTTTTCTTGGTTGTAACGGGTACCTGGAGCTCTCCATATGAAAGTCCGGCGAGAATCAGACTGCAAGCTAAACCTGGACTCGTCGGAAAACATCACACAAGCCCACTGTTGCGGTGTCAAGACAGGTCTGAGGCTGTGCTCCGCCTGTTTCTTTTGGCAGTAACTGCCAAATACTGGTCCTCATTCGGCGTTGTAACTCTAGGCCGATCTGTGCTGTAACGCCTACTCACATTACCATCATCTTGGAATTGTTGCCAAGGCCACTAATTCTCAGAAATAAATTTTCCGCAAAAAAATATTGTTTCTAAATTTTCAGTCAAATTAGTTTCTTCATTTGAATCTTTATTTGATAGCAAATGACATAAATGGGCTCTGGTTTTTCAAATAGTATATGAGATACATTCCGGTGACGTCGGAGGTCACGTGATGTAAGAACTGCTAATGTAAACAAACAAGCTTAAGCTGTGGTAGATGAGTTGAAAATTCGGAAACTTTGTTTATTTTTAATTAGTTATGAAATTTGCATTTCATCTCTAATTATTATTTCATCCATTAATTAAATGTTCATTCATTTGGTTAGTATAATTTTGGTAACTCTTATATGTTATTGTTATCTTCACGATACTCTTTTGTTCGCTGCTTTACCGTGCTTTCATTGTCAATATTTATTTATGAATTCTTTCCTTGATTTGATAATTAATTCATTTATAAAAAAAGTAAAAATGAACACATAAAATCGTGTTTACCTATATTGCTCTTCTACACTGAAAAGAAAATTACTATTAATAATTAATCCAAGCGTATTTTTTAATTTCTTGTAATAATCATAAATTTCTAAATTCGAAAAATCAATTAATTTCAGCGCGATATCTGCTATTGACTCCATTGTAAACATAGCACATGCGGATGTTGTTGTTACTAGAACACGTGACCAAATTTTTCCTCTCCTTCTCTTGCGGAATGTATCTCATTGAGAGAAAATCGTATGATGCATTTCGTATATGGAATGAAAATTAAATTTTTTTATTTAGTGCAATAAATATTTTTTTAGAAACATGTTCTCAAAAAAAGAAAAAAGTCTAGAGCACAAAATAGAAAAAGGAAATTGCAACGAGAGGAAGCTAATAAGAAGCTGGTGGAATCTCTAAATAAATATCTCAGAAACACAATAGGATTAGAAGGACAGGCCATTGACTCAGGATCATCAGCATCAACATCTGGTTTGGAATTTCATAATCAAAATTTTTCTCAAAATGTAAATTCATCGGAATATGATCAAGAAGAAGCCACGATTATACCAATAGAAAACTTAAGATATTAACGTAGAAAATTCGCTTAATAATAACGTAATATCTCAAAACGAAGATTTTGAACTAAACGATCCAGCTACCTGGCCTGATACAATTTCTGTAAAAATTAGAGATTATTTAATTGAAAATGGCCCTCCCCGCTTGATAACCAAACATTTTCCGAGAGATAATTCTGGCAGAAAGTTTTCAGAATCATTCTATTATAGAACATTACCGAATGGAGAAAAAGTATTTAGAAATTATTTAGTATATTCAAATTCCCGAAAGGTAGTGTTTTGCTTCCCGTGTAAACTATTCAATGAGAAGCATTCATAGCTTATTAAGGATAGATGTAATGATTGGGCACATTTAACCCAAATTTTGAAAACACATGAAAGCAGTGTAGCTCACCTTAAACATAGTTCAAAATGCAGTGAACTCAAAATGTCTTTGCGTAATTTATGTACTATTGATGCAGCTCAACAAAGACTTTATGATGCAGAAAAGGTTTACTGGCAATCGGTTATTGAACGGTTTATTTATTTAATTCAGTATTTAGCTCAACAATGCCTTGCATTTAGAGGTTCTTCGAAAGAGTTTTATCATAGTGATAATGGAAATTTTTTTAAGTTGGTTGAAACCATAGCAAAATTTGATCCAATAATCGCTGAACATCTCTACAAAATTCAAACATCTCAAAAGAAGAACATTGCTCATTACTTAGGGGATCAAATTCAGAATGAAATTATAAGCATTATTCCAGACCGAATTAAAAAGCATTTATTACATATGATTAAATCGTCAAAATATTACTCACTAATTCTGGATACTACACCGGATGTCAGTCATTCCGAACAGTTGACTGTTGTAATTCGATTTGTTTATAAGAACACGGAAACCAATAAAGCCCAAATTGAAGGACAATTTTTAGGATTTCAATCTGTCGACGACACTATTGGACAGGGTCTGTTTGAATTCATAAATGGACATTTAAAATCGTTAGAACTAAATTTATCAGATTTACGAGACCGATCTTACGATAATGGTGCCAATATTAGAGGAAAGCACAAAGGACTGCAACAAAAAATTATTCAAAATAATTCAAGGGCACTCTATATCCCCTGCTGTGCCCATTCTCTAAATTTAGTTGTAAATGATGCATCTAAAATTTCCTTCGAAACAGTTAATTTCTGCGGAGTAGTGCAAGAGGTTTACAACTACTTTTCTTCATCCGTTAAACGTTGGTCTATTTTGCAACAGTATGTTGAAAATCTAACTTTAAAGCCACTCTCCAACACCAGATGGGAAAGTAGATTTCAAGCTTTAAGACCATTGAAAAACGATTTGAAGGGAATTTTGAGAGCGTTAATAAATATTCAAGAAGATCAAGGAAGAGATAAATCAAAAACTCAAGCAAAAAATTTGATTCAGAAGGTTTCCTCGTTTAAATTTATTTGTTCCATTAACATCTGTCACGATATTTTAAATTTAATAAATGTGGTAAGTGAAATAATGCAAAATTCTAAATCTTACAAATCGTGACTGACAATTTACAAAATCTTATATCAGAACTAAATAATCGTAGATCAGATGAAGCTTATGAACATGCAATTGCCAATGCAAGTATCATTGCTGATGATTTGGGGGTGGATACAGACTGTCCACAAAGTCGAAACAAGTTTAACAAGAAACTATTTCAGGATGAACAAACCGACTAACCAATCAACAATCCAAGACACAAATTTAATATTGAATTTTACAATATAATATTAGACACTGCTATTTCTTCAATTACTGAAAGATTCAGTCAATTAAAAGAACATTACAATTACTTCAACTGTGTACCTAATTTAAAAAAATGGAGTGACAATGAAATTTTAAAACATTGTAAAGAATTAGAACAAAAATTAACGAATACTAAAAATGTTAATGAAAAGGACATTGATGGATTAAATTTGTTCGAAGAAATAAAATCTTTGCAGTGTTTTACCAAAGAGGATATGTCACCTATTGATGTTTTAAATTATATTTATGAAAACAATCTTACCGACACATTTTCGAATATTGCAATAGCTTTACGGATTTCTTTAACCTTGCCAGTTTCGGTGGCTACTGGAGAACTAAGTTTTTCAAAACTTAAAATTATAAAAAACACTATATGCGGTCTACCATGGCGCAAGAGACTTGTCAGTTATATCCATAGAGAGCGAAATTTTGAATAAATTAAATATAAAGGAATCGATACATGCGTTTGTAGCTGCTAAGGTTAGGAGAATCAATATTTGAATATATTTTCTAATTTTTATACTTTACTTAAAAATGGTTTATCATTGTTTTGTTTTTAAAATTTATGAAATACAGTGTAAAGTCCGTAATCCGGACTCGTCGGGATTTTGGCGATTCCGGATTAGGGGTTTTTCCGGATTATAGATCATCAATTTAAATCTGGTAAGATGGCATACAGAAATTATACAATAAAAAATATGAAATTGTAATTTATGAAATAAAGAGCAATTATGATCTAAAGGGTATCAAATTTACAAAAAAAGCTTAATATTTAATAAGCTATAATATTTATTATATTAAATAATAATAATATTTAATAATTTTCAAGCTTAATGTTCGAGTTTCATCAACTTTTTCTCTTTCTCTTTCTATTTTCTTATTTTTCAGTAATTCACATTTATTATTCACGGTTATTTCCATTTTTTCTTCTACTGGCATAATTCTAGCCGTTTTCCTGGGTATGTTCCATTTTGGTTCGTCTTTATTGTAGATTACTGTGGTATTCTCATATATGTGTCCATATCTTCTTTCAAATTCCTCGTCGTCTAGGTCCGGGTAAATCTTCTTGAAGTGGTTTAGCATAAATTGATATCCACTTTGCTGGACTGCCATTAATATTTCTGAATCGGTATAAGTATCCGATGGTTTTTAGCCATTTCCTGTATTTGTTCAGATATGCGTTTTACACTTGAAATGCTTTTTGCTTCGTTTATTATCTCAGGGGTATTGATCGTCTTCTTCTTTTCAGTGCTTCGTTTCTTCATCGGTGAAGCCAAAAAATCCTCCTTTCTCAACAGGAATTTCTTCGTACTTTTTACCGATCTGTCCGTGTCCGTTAAGTCATCATCAGAATTATGATGGCTTAACGGACTTGGGAGTCCTGTAATAGGACACTTTTGTTCCCGAAGGTAACAACTTTAGATCAGGGTAAAAGCGCTGACCGTCTACAGGACTGGGTCAATTGCTTAGCTAAATTGGAGGTAACCAAAGTACGTGCTACACGTTCGGTGTCTCAGCTCGCTATGCGAAAAGGAAAAGCTCAACTAGGTCGTGGCTTACTTGCTGCTTAATATAGCCACTGTTTTTCGTGACGTCATCCTTCACCCTGATCAAGAGCTCTATTCTCCTAGCGTACGCGAAGATCTCGATACGAGAGGGACTTCACATATAACCCGTTTTTCGCACGGAGCGAAAAGTAGCAATTCTCGAGCACCGATCGAAACCATTTCGTACGACGTAGCGATCGCTTCGTTTACGGCTGTTAAAGTGCAACCGTTTGAAAGTCGTGAGATCGAAAAGGAATGCCATCAGACGAATGTTTATCGAATCTACTACCTTTTACTGGTTTGCCACCTGGTCTAAGGATAAATCACTTATTTGAATTGTTGAAATATCGGTCTAAAATTGTAAATAACTTAATGAGAAAGTTACTGATGTCCAATTTCCATAACTGCTGTTTTTATATTTATAATGTGTCATGATTTCTGTTTTTATGATCAATTTCGTTGTAGAAATATCTTGCATGAATTCTTCTCTGCTTTTCGAATAATTTTCTTATTAATACTTTTTATGTATCACTTAAAAGATTCGAAAGACTTAATTCGAATTATATTGTGAATTTTATAAAAGTAAACAGAGAAAAACATGTTACTTAAATTTCTCTGTGGTTTTTTTATAATAAATTACATTTTTGGTGCATAACCTCATTTGTGGTGTCAAAAATCAGGAGTTGTAAGTAGTTGAACTCATTTGAAGTATTATTGAGAAACGAAATACAATGATTATTGGGATTTTAAATTGGTATTATACGTGACGTCATCTGTTAATATTTGATATAATTATAGTGCTTAAAAATTAAAGTGAAAAGGGATTGTAATTTTTTACCTATTGATGTAAAACATCCTGTTTCTTATGAAGGATATGTTGTTATGAAATTGTTTGAAAATAAAGTATTCCTTCCTCCATTTTACTTTATCACGATATTATTAAGCTATTTTAGAAGCGTCATTTGAAAATATTGCAAGTTTGTCAGGTGATAGATTGCTACAGTTTATAAAAACACTCAAAAGGTGTTGCATTTTAATCTTTTTTAGATCTTGATGTTTGACACCCCAAATGAGAAGGTGATGTTAATAAATTTTTATGAGAATGTACTAATAATTGTTACAACTATGTAAAACTGTCAAACGCTATGTTGAGAATTTCCTGAAATTTGGTTAGTTCTGAATAATTCAGCTTTCATAATGCTATAAAAATATATCTTTTCATAAATTTGAAATGAGATTTGTATAATGCTTACGTAATTTATTTTCTTAGTAAACTAAATAATTTTAATTAATTAAAACGCCTCAATAATTATATATTTTTTATATTGTAGAATATTTATTATTTCATATTAAGTAGATTATTATTATTTAGCTTAATAAGTTTCAAAACACATTTGAAAGTTATCAAACCCCTGTATTTCTATATCCTGATAAACTTTACATTTCCTGTTATTGATAGCATTATTTTTCCTTTATTCTTATTTAAGCCTTTAGATAAGATCTTTTTGTACAACATTACTATGTTACAGATTTCTGATCATAATACGAAAATCCTGGCAATAAATGCAAAATTTTCTTGTTGTATTCATGACGCCTTCATATGGAGAAAGAGTGCAGTTCATAACTTCTTGGCACTGCAGGAAGGGACAAACTATTGGCTTGTAGGTATGTTCCTAAAATTTTATAATAAAATTATCTGAGGAAAGAAATAAGCACAATCATTTTTGCAAACATATTACTATTCTGGAAAATTAAATTAGCACAAATAAGCATTTTTCAAGGACAGGGGGAAGAAACTGAATGTCAGTCATCAATACTTCTTAAATTCTTGTAATCGTAAAGTAAGATTTTTCGATACTCTTCTGTTATCAGAACCGAATTCAAAAATGTATATGTGTTCACATATGCACATACATAGGTGCATACATACATACATTCCTTAATCCAGACCCGATAACAGAAGAGTACTAATTTTTCAATCTATAGCAAGTTTTGATTAATTTTGTCTGCATTTAGAATATATTCCATATTATTCCTTCAGATTATGGATGGATTATTTATATCTTGTTATAGTATTAATTAATGTAATAGAAATAATAAATAAATACAATTTTTTATGTGCTTGTATTTTTATACAGTACACTATACCAAGTCTGAGATTATCAATATCAACATGTGAGTGATACATTACAAAATGACTTGATATTTGTTAAAGTATGGTGTCAATTTTAGTTTAGTATTTACCCACATCTTTTTTTTCAGTAAGTAATGGGTGGAATGTGAAAGAAATAGCTTACTAAATTTTATTAAATATGTAATGTACCTAATTTATATGCATTTGGATAGATATGCAAGTTAAGAAATTGTGTATTCTCGATAATAGGTTTCAAATGATTCTGCCTTGTAATGGGCGAAAGATTTTTTTTTTCTTCTTGAAATCTGATATTGTATTTTTCTACCTGTACAAGAAATTTTTATTTCCATATAGTTATTTTTTTAATATTGCAGGTGATAAAGGCTATCCTTCGAACCTTGGCTTTTGACGCCATACATAAAGTCTTCTTCACATATAGAAGAAAATTATAACCGAAAACATACAGTAGCAAAGAACTGTGTGGAAAGATGCAATGGTGTACTCAAATCAAGGTTTCATTGCCTGCATCATCGCAGAGTGTTGACGTACAGTCCAGCGTAAGGCTCCTATAAATGGGAGCTGACTCGTCGTCCATTGTTAGCCAACGTAGCATACTTGCTACTATCCACCATTGGATCAGCATTGTTTTGTCGACAGATTCCGACCTAATTTTGAGAAACATGGATGGATATGCTGCACCAAATTGCTCCAATCATTCTAAAACTAAAGGATATTTCGCTTTCCAAAAAATGAAGAAAGACGAAGAAAATGAATAATTAATTCTTGTCGAGATCAATGGATTCTGGGCCCAGGAGCGTGTTTTTGTGAAGCAAGTTCAGCTTTATATTTTTTCATAGAGTATTAGGAAAATTACTCCTTGTATTTCTTTAAAATGTGCATGTTCATTTAACTGTAACTTATTGACGATCAACTGATTTGGTCCAAACACATAAATCATTCTATTCAACACAAATAGATTCGGGGTCTCTAGAAATCAAACGAACAACTCATAACAGAATTCTTAAGTTCGCCTTATATGTAAAAACTTCCCTTTCAATTTAAGAATTCATAATTAAATGATGTGATATTTTTAGCCTGCTAATAGTTATTCAAGTTATACATAAATTATTGGAATATATCTTCAGATTGTGTTGCAAGTTATTGTTGTTCATGAAAACTATAAATAATCGGATTTCCATTCTGAGATCTGTTTGAAAATATGTAAATATTTGAAATACTTTCGGTTACTTGAAAATATGTAAATATTTTCTGACTTATCTTCAATGATAAACTGTAAAAAATAATAATAATTCATAAAACAAGTTTTGTACATCTTGGATTAAAAAACTTAAAACTGCCTAAAGAATTTCAAATGAACAAGATTACATAAAATTACATTTTGTTATTTAACGATCCTAAACTTCTTGAAAGAAAAGGCATGATGGAAATGAATATCAGTAATCTAAATAATAATACATATATATTCATGTGTGTGATGTGTATAAAATAGTAGTATCTTTCATGCGGGTTTTCCATGAAAGACATTAACGTCTTTAACTAAAGAGAAATTATCCGAGATGAAAAAACATACGTTGTTTGCTGATCCGTTATTACCATCTCTTTACAAAAATAAATAAATAAATAAAATTACGATTATTTTTCAAGAAGTCTTCTCATTGGTTTTGTACTATCGTTTTACGTCAAAATATGGGCGGTGCGAAGGAGGAGCTGCTACCTCTTTCGATCGGCGAAAGCCTTAACGATTCGAACGGTAGAGGCGCTTGAGAATTCCAGTTTTCGATCAATCATTCGTAGCAGTCGAACGAGAAGATGTCGCTTGTTACGTCATTCTCGTATCGAGATATCGTCTCACGCTAGGAGAATACGGCCCCAAGTCAACCCATATAAAGAACTGAAATCCAAAATTATTCAAAGCTGTTCTATAACAAAGACTTAAAAAATTCGTCGTCTGCTAGCAGGTGAAAGCTTTGGAAATCGAAAGCTCAGCGAACTCCTTGGCATTATGAAGCGTCGAGCAGAAAATCACAATATCGACGACTCACTCCAAGCGTTGCTTGTTCCTGTGCAAACTACATTAGCGTCCCTCTCTCCTATTATTTTGGATAAAGTGGTGGAAACAGCTGATCGAATTTTGGCTATAAACAGCGCGAATACTTCAACTATTGTCCCTGACAACGATCCTTCTCCAGAAAGTGCAATTTCTTCCTCTCAGGCTCTACGCCGTGAAGAAATCAAAGCTCTTTGAAAAGAAGTTTCCGGATTTCATCTTTTCAGGAATTATTTGTTCTACCAGTTTTTCTGGTCGCAAACGTTCATAGTCGCGTAACAACAAGTTTTTTTGCTATAATAAAAAATTAAAAAACAACGCCAAAGAGTATGCTTCGTCACATTCATACAAGGGAAATTTGACGAAGGAAGAGGTAAAGGTGATCGTCTCTTTATATCCTCACACACCGTGTTGCCTTTTCACTACAGACAAATCTTCGGGTAGATGTTTTCTCATAAATTCAGGAAATGATGCCCATTTAGTTGTCACCAAGAAATCTGAATTCAAGGCACCAATACTCCAGACTTTTCGTGTTGCCAATCGAACATTCATTAATGCTTATGGTCGTAAAACAGTTTCTTTCAAGTTTGTTTTAAGAAGCAATTTCACCTTCTTTTTTATATCTACATGGTGGAACATTGATGCAGACATTTTGCATTTCTGTATTTTATCTCCAGATTTACTCAATAAGCGTCTGATTGATTTAACAGAAAATTTTAAATTACCTGCCAAATTAAATATCTTGTAAGGCATATTTTAATTTTATAACAGTTATTTTAAGTTAATATGTCTTTCTTACCTCACCTAGCTAAAACTTACAACTCCCTACCAGAATGAGTTTTCAGAATGGCGTTAAATGCAAATGAGGAGAATAGTATTTAAGTCAAGTTCAACTGACTTCGACAGAGAGAGTTAGGATTCCTGAGTAGTGCGCGTTTGCCTTTGAGCTACATTTCTCTAAACTGTTATTATGCTTTTGATAATTCGCTGATTAATTTAATATTATGGGCCAACTACTTTAGAATTGTGTTAGCTTGGGCTAAAACTCTTAGTCACTAACTAGCTCTTATTTCTTACACTTTGAGTTAGAGCCCAAGTCGACACTTTCCTGTACGTCCTAAGAAAGGGGCCGTCTGTTAAACTTATTTTGAGTGAATAGAGGGTAATTAATCTTTCTTGAGTTTACGTTTCTGTTCTTGGACTTAAGCGATTATTCGCTTAGCAGTTGATTAGGTTCCTCGACCCATAATTTGAGAGAATAAAAGTGAGGAATTCTATAACCTATAATATATTTTCTGTAAAATCAGCTTTTGTTAATAATGTATTAGGTAAATACTATTACAACATCTGGGTATAATTAAATTACCCGATCACGATCAACCTGTAAAACACAATACTGTGCATTGTACAAATACTAAAAGCCCTACAGTTGATGCTAAAGCAGAATTATTGCGCTCGTTGCTAAAGCTGAATTATTGTGTTCATTGCTAAAGCTGAATTTCAGCGCATGATTCAGTTCGGTCACATGAGATCTTCAAAAAGCTCCTATTCTTCGCCTTTGCACATGTTGCCAACGAAATGGTCCGTTAAATGGTGACGTGTTGGTGACTATCGCTCTCTTAGTGCACAGTCTGTCAAAGGAAAGTATACTATTATGTGCATAGATGATTTTACCTCAGAATTGCATGGTAAACGAAAGTTTAATCACATTGATCTCATCAAAGCGTATCACCGAATTTCCGTACATCTGTATGGTATACATATAACAGCTACATATAACCCCTTTGGTCTGCTTCAATGTTCGAAAATGCAATTTTGTAATGTTTCTTCAACTTTTCAAAGTTTATTGACTAGGTTCCTAGGCTTTTGCCATTCGTTTGCACATTTTTTGACGATTTACTTGTGGCTCCGAATAATGAACATGAGCACGTATAGCATTTAACCTGCTTTTTTTCTAAACTTCATGTATATAGTTTGTGTTCAAATGTCGAGAAATGACAGTTTGGTCAATTTACCATAGGCTTCCTAAGACGTACGTTATCGCTGAAGGAACTGACCCCCCCCCAGATCTTGTAAAATGCGTTCGAGATTTTATTTAGACCAAAGAGCCGTTACTACTGACTGTCAAAATTACGTCAAAGCTCTGAACAAGATTCAGTACACTATGACAACAATACATACGGAGTACATTGACAGCTTGG
Source organism: Stegodyphus mimosarum (assembly GCA_000611955.2). Classification (NCBI taxonomy): domain Eukaryota; kingdom Metazoa; phylum Arthropoda; class Arachnida; order Araneae; family Eresidae; genus Stegodyphus; species Stegodyphus mimosarum. Next base: position 49,032 of record KK114301.1, read on the forward strand.
TTAAGATTCCCTGGAAGATATTATGAGTGCCAAAATGTATGCAAGGAAGACTGTCAGGAACCCGCAAGCCGAAAAGAGGGGTAAACTGAACAATTTATTAGGAGGAACGCAGCAAGGAGGCCTTTCCAAAGGACTAGGCATTCATCGGACAAGAAACAGCTAACTCGCCTTACATGCTGTCAGAGCTGTTACCAACACATAAGCACAACGAAATAGACTGCATGTCTAAATTTACATTCAGTAGCAAATAATTTTATCTGTCTCTTGATACAGGACAAATAAATACAATAAAATTCCTCCCCTGAAAGTCGCCAACGGGATCCATTACACTGAAGCTGAGAAAGCAGAACTTCTAGCATCGCATCTAGAATTCAGTTTAGCACAAGCAACATTCATGATACATCAACAGAAAACATTCTCACTGACGTTCACACCAATTATATAACAAATCCCCCACAAACAACATTCTTCCAGCTAAACTGTCCAAAGTGGTTGGCTATATCAAAAAGCTTAAATTTGAGAAGAGTCCTGGATTAGACTGTATTACTAACAAAATGATCAAGATGTTCCGCTTAAAACTCCTTTCTCGGCGAGGTAGACCCACTATAATTTATTTGTTTATTTGGACAACGGTACCAATTTTGTAGGTGCACCTAATGATTTTGCCACAGTAGATTTCAAAGAAGTCTGAAGAGGAACTGAAGACCACATTACCTGGAGATTTATACTTCCCGGTGCTCCCTGGTGAAGAGGTTGGTGGAAGCGTCTAATTGGATTAATAAAAAAAAATTAAGAAAATTTCTGGGAAAAGCTTATTTAGATTGCGAAGAAATGCGCACTGTTTTGTGCAATTGTGAAGCCATACTCAATGATAGACAGTTAACAGTTGTATCAGCTGGTCTAGATCTCACTGCTATAACACCAGCCACATTCTTAAGAAAATTACAGAACGATTTATTGCCTTTTATGAAGCAAGAAATCAATTCAAATTTTTTTAGACGTAGATTGCGGCACATTCAGAATGTCCGGGAGACTTTTAGAAAGAGATTTCGCCAACAGCATTTTCAAACTCTGAAATTTTAAGAGGAAAATCGGTCAAACATTATGATCTTTAAGTAGGGGAAATTATACTAATTGGAAATGATGATCAGAACGGAAGTATTTGGCCTTTAGGAAAAATCCTTGAATTATATCCAGAAGTCGAAGGCATAAGTCAACGTGCAAAGTTTAAAACTCAGAGTAGTAAATTAATTAGAGCAGTACAGAGTCTCTACCCATTAGAACTATCATCTGCAGAGAGACTTAATCCAGATAGTTATCCAAGACACCAATTCAAGACAGCTGCTAAAAGGCCATCTGCAGTGAAAACACCTCAACAGAGAAACACGTCTATTTCAAATGAAGAAGTCCCTCGTATTACAAGACATGGAAGGACTGTCAAGAAAACCCAGAGGTTAGACTTATGATTGCGAATGCTGCAATGTTCAATCCCTTATTTCTCATTGCAAGGTTGGAGGATGTAAGTTTAAATTATTAGGAGCTTCGTGACATACGACGTCACTCTTGAAAACGAGAATTAATTTTAGAGACTTTTAATGATTAGTTTTTGTGTGTGTTTGTGTGGCAACATTATCTGTATTCCATCGTTCTCGTTTCAGATGTAAAAATTAAAAAATTTCAATTTAAATGAAAGATTTGGAATCTTAATTCGGCTATAAAATCACTGACTGACTGACTGACTCTGTTTTAGAGTTTGATGTGCCTTAGTTCCGAGCATAGAAATATTTCTGATTAGAGTCTGCTATATTCTTTCTTTCTTTTTTTTTGGGGGGGGGACAGTTTTACTGATGTCTTGACCAAATGCAGAGTAAAAGGAAACACTGCTTGCTGAAACTCACTATATATTCTTAGTAGTAGTATAATGAATTTATACTTTGTCATCTGGAATCATTAATTATAAACTTAATTGCTACCGAGATCCATTACTAATTTTTAATTTAGGTACCTTAGAAAAACATTTCATGAGGAAAACAAGAAAACAACAGCTATACCTTCGATCGAAGAATACCGCGATTGTCCAAATGAGTGCCGCATCTTATGTGTGTTCCGTATGTGGTTACTCCTTTACTTCAAGGGGTAATTTTAAAACACATATGCGTACCCATACGGGTGAAAAACCGCATTTGTGCGATGTATGTCATAAGTCATTTTCTCATAAGTGTGCATTAGAAGCACATAGGTATATCCATACAGGTAATAAGCCATATGTGTGTGATGTGTGTACTAAGGCATTTGCAAAAAAATCTGCGTTAAAAGACCATGCCTTTGTTCGTAGCGGTGACAAACCTTATGAGTGTCACTTATGCAAGAAATCATTTACACAAAAGTATAAAATAAAACTACATATGCGTGGGCATACAGGTGAAAAACCCTTTGTTTGTGACATATGTAGTAAATCATTTGCAGGAAAGAGTATTTTAAATGATCATATGAGGAGTCATACAGGCGAGAAACCATATATATGTAATATATGCACGAAGTCTTTTGTGCGCAAAACTAGCTTGACTTACCACATGTATACTCACAAAGAGAAGAAGCCTCATATGTGCAATTCATGTAACAAGTCATATGGGCGCAGTTTTGATCTTAAAATTCATATGTATACCCATACAGGTGAGAAGCCTTTTGAATGTAACATGTGCAGCATCTCATTTGCAAACCCCACATCTTTGAAGTTTCACTTGCATAAGCACTTTGATGATATATCATATGTATGTGACATATGCAACAGGTCCTTTCCATCAAAAGATCTATTGAGAACGCATAGATATACCCATCCCATTCTGAAGCCTCATGTATGTCACATCTGTGGCAAATCCTTTGAAAAAAGCTGTGTGTTGCAGAAACACATGTGCACTCATACATGAGAGGATCCATATAAATGTGAAATATGTAATCAGTCATTTTCAAAACAACATAACCTAAAGATTCACATGCTTATCCATGCTGGCAAGACACCGTATCCATGTAGCATATGTAACAATCTGTATCTATCAAAAGCATATTTAAATAGACATATGCATATTCATATAAATGGAAATCCTCATATTTCAAATCCTTTGCCTCTTAATTGACACATGTATTATTAGTGATGTTATATTTTTTGTCTTTTATTTATTAATTTAAATAAAATATTTGCATATTGTATCAGATTGTTTCAACTAAAGGCATTACTGTCTGTATATGCATATTTATTTAAGAATGTATATATATGATCTGGACATATTACCTATAAAGAATGTTATACAAAATATTAAACTAAAATAATTTAATTTCATGCTCTAGTTGTCAGTTGATAACACATACTGAGTAACAATCATCATCTTTGTCATTAACTCAGATGAGTGTATTCAACACTTTAAAAATTCAGTTATGGTTTCAATGTTCTGAAACAATGTAATAAATTTATGATTCTTTAATTTTGAAAGTAATTGGTATTGAAATATACATAAAATGCATTTTGTTTGTTAATAATTGCGGCAATATTTAATTTTTATTTTTGTTGGGAGGCATATAGCTGCATAATTAATTTGGAAAAAAAATCTTTTAGTAGTAAAGATCTTGACTTCTGATAGTTCTCATAGTAGTTCATGCTTTTTTGTTTGTTTTGCATATTTGCTGAACATCAGGAATCAGCAAAATCCATTCTTTCCAGGTGATTGTTATCTTTATAAAACTAATTTTTTTACTGTAGTGGATTTTATGACTTATTTATTTATCAGCAAATAAAAAAGAAATTATATGTTTCTTCTCAAAAAGGATGTGTTCACAAAGAAAAGGTTCGAATAATCATTTTAGGAAATTAAATTATGGCTTAAAGCCTAAATGTCTTTGCAGCCTTTGCTGATGCTGGGAATCAAAAGCTATATGAATGCAAGTGTAGTAAGTTGCTTGACACTTTACATTCTCTACTGCAGTACAACTCATTCATTTTGTAGTTGAGTCAAATGAATCACAATGGAATGGTTGAGTGAAATACCTTGGCTAGACTGCAGATTACAGGCCAGTCGCCAAATGAAGCGAAATCGTGCCAAATCTGGTAACCTCTTGGCGTCATGAAAATCGTTAGGATTTAAGGTTACAGTTTATAGCATTTAAGCGGGCTTTTTGAATTTTCGTCATTTCGCTGTGCTTCTAGTAAATTGTGTGAGCAAAATGGCTGACATCAAAAGAGTTGAACGTGTGGATTTTATTTATTTGATTCGGTTGCAAGATAAGGGCGAAAGATATGTGATAGAATGGTGCATGAATTATGGTTTGATTGCGAATATGTACAAATCTTCCAAGTGTAAAAATAGTATGAAATTACTTGAAATGAAAGATGCGACAGATTTATGTGAATGGAGGTGTGTGTCCATTATATGTGGTTAAGCACATGGTTGAAATGAGCCGTTGAGTCGGTATTGAATGAGCGTGCCATTTTGAATTTCATCTCCATTGTATTGTTACATTTTAGCGTGGGTATAAACAAATGCGAGTTTCTACTATTTATTATAAATTAAAAATTATTTTTAAAATATAAATTATGCAGTTAAAATTGTTGAACCATTTTTTTTTTTTTACTTTACAATTGCTCATGTTTCAGTAGATCGAAATTTTGAATTTTATCTTTTTTTCCTTCTGCATTTTTTTTTAAGTTTTAAATTGAATGTGAATCAATGCTTTCCGGTCATTTATTGCTTATTACAGTTTCTTAAATTTCGTGCTAAAACGTTTTACTTCATTTTGCTACTGTCTTAAAAATGGTATATAATATGAAAAGTTTTAATATTGTTCATAAAATACATAGTTATTAACTTTCAAATACTTTATTGTTGTTCCTCTTGAACTTCTGCTTTAGATATTTTTGCATGTTTTACAGGTTGTTTAGATATTTTTGCATGTTTACAGGATTCATTCAAATTTGCAACCATCTAATATGGCGATATGATGAGTTAGTGATTTTTTAAAATGCGCGAAAATAACCGATTTGGCGACTTTTCGAAAATGTGCCAAACTGGCCCGTAATATGCAGTTTTACCAATACCCTTGTTATTTCATGTAAATGTTAAAATGAACAGGTACTCTGAAATTGTGAAAACTTTTCACAAAAAGGGAAAAAATAATGTAGACTTTTTATGTTGTTGTTTTTGCCACGTATACAATATTTTGAATTTCTTTAAAAGAGAAATTAGAGAATGGGAATTGCATAAAATCAGCATTGTGCACCAACGTGGTCATGGTGAAATTTCAGTGTACACTTCCTTCTATGAAAATAAAAGATTCTGGTTTCAGTATTTAGAAATAGCAAGTAGCGATCAAAAGCAGGAACGCATGATCAAAAGGGAAATATCCTACATCCCCATCAAAACAAGTTAACAAAAGGAAAAAAAAAGTTTTCGAATCATCATCTAATGGTAAAAGTAAGGTTGCTAGAATAAAGTCATCATCTATCAAGCAGATCCCCAAATTTGGTGCACAACACATCTTTCGCTTTAGCTCAGAAGTCATCAACTACAGCCCAAGGGTCAAATCTGCCCACATGCTGCTTGTTTTTAATCTGATTCTCAGGATTATATTGTTTTTTACACAAAAAATAAATCAAATTATGTGCTATTATGCAATTATATTGAGTTGAAATGCTATGAATAATGACCATGTGTGCATAGTCTTTCATTTCTCATTATTTCTAAAAGCACTTCACACAAGTGAATATTTGTGGCAACAGGTGAATGCATATGAAAACTTGCATAGGGTACTGCCTTTACTTTTCTGCCGTAAATCTACCAATATGGCCATAACCATGAAATTTTGTATGTGAGTTTTTCCCAAGTTGGAGTATCTTTATGGTAATGGAAATAGTGACTATGCTTAAGTCACTGAAACTAGCATACACAAATGTATCAATGAAACATTCATGCATTGTGCTCAGCAAAAGCATATTGATAATTTTGTTATAGCATTGTGTGTGGTATTGTCTGTCACAGTAACTGCAATGTTTTGTTCTTTTTGTTTAATTTTATTCATTATCTACCATTAGCACTTCACTCTCAGAATCAAATAAGAAGAAAGAAATGGACCTCAAATGTTGTGCGCTTAAAGCAGAATGCTTTGTCAATTATTTTGTCAGAGAATTAAATGACAGTTTACGTTTAATATGCAATGACATAATAGCTGTGCAAAAAGAGTACAATATACATCATTGCTATGAAACTAAGCATATGTTGGGGCATTCAAACCTGAGTAATGAAGGATCATTAAAATTTGAAAGTTTAAAACAGTGCATTATCACAATGCAATTTATTCGTAAAAGTAAAAAATGTTTAATGAAGCATTAAGGAAAGTCAACTTGCGAATAGCTCATTCATTAGCCACAAAAGGGAAATCATTTATCAATGGGAAATTGATTAAATCATGTTTACTTGTGGCAGCTGAAGAAATGTTCCGAGAAAAATAGATATGTTTTGATCTGTCAGTCTTTTGGAGAGAACAACTGTTAGATTACTTGAGGTCATCGGGAACCACATCAAGAATCAATTAAAAGACAAGGCAAAAAATTTCAAATGGCTTTCATTGGCTTTTGGTTATTTGACAGATATTACTGATGTTACCCAATTGCTTGTGTTTAATCGAGGCTCAGTGCTAAATTTAAGATGACTGAAGAATTAGCTTGTATGAATGGTATGCATGGAACAACTACAGGTGAAGGTATATTCAACCACTCGAGGAAACACTAAAGCAATATAATTTGCGTGGAATCAGTTAAATGTGTCACAATTGAAGGTGGAAAAAATACACTGCTGGCCACCCAAATTGCAGCACCAAGAAAGACAAGAGATATCACAACAAAATTTATTTAGTAGATAACATGTTGACCAAGTATCAAATGATTAAATTTATAGACTTTTGTGAAGTGTGGTTCCTTCCAGAATCAGTAGCCAGAGTAGCCACCATTGTTGGAGATCACTGCTGCCACACGCCTCGGCATTGATTCAAAGAGACTTTTGATGTATTCATGGGGTACAGCAGTCCAAGCAGCTTCCATATGTTGCCAAAATTGATCTGGTGTGGCAGCTTGGGATGTAATCTGGGTCAATCGTTCAGCAACCATTTACCACATGTTTTTTATCGACGAAAGATCGAGAGAATGAACCGGCCGGGGAAGCAATTCAATCTGGCTATTGACGAAGAACCCTTGGACAATGTGTGCCACATGTGGTCACACATTATCCTGTTGAAATATGGCTCTGCGCAAGCCCTGAAGGTAAGAAAGGACAACTGCTCCAACACCTCGTAGATGTAGCGCTGGCTCTTTTAAGTACCGGCAATGCGTACTAGAGGAGTGCGAGAGTGATGTCCAATACCGCCCCATACCATAATATCCGGTGCAGGACCAGTGTGGCAGTGCATAACACAGCCACACATACAATGTGGCAGTGCATAACACATACATAACATGCCTCTCTCCACGGTGTCTCCAGACTCGAATCTGACCATCGTGGTGTTGCAGACAGAAGCATGACTCATCTGAGAAGGCAATTTCATTCTATTCTGCTGTCCACATCCTTCTTTCATCGTACCATTGGCGGCAGAGACATCTGTGGTTCTGTGTCAAGGGTAGACGAAGCAATGGACGTCTTGAGGACAGACCACTCTGCTGTAAACGGCGTCGAATGGTATGCACAGACACTGGGTGATGCGTTACAGATTGAATGTGCTGTGCTATGGTTCGTGATGTGACTGAGCGATCCGTCACTGCCATGTGCACAATGTTCCCGTCATCACGTGAAGTGGTGCGCTGAGGTAAATGCGATCGAACATGTCGGTCCGTCGTAACCTCCTGCATCCAACGGTCACATATCCGCATTACAGTTGTTTGGTTTCGTCCAACACGACTACCGATTTCCCTGAAAGATAATCTACAGTAGGCCACTATCCTTCCTCTGTTGAACTCGGATACTTGATCAAATGATGATCGTTGTTTACTGCGAGGCATAATTGATCGTTTTTTTGAAAAAAACCACAAGAAAAACACAATTGCTGAATTTGAAATCGTTGAACGCGTGATGTGTATCTGTGCTGAAATTCTAATCATTTGCATATCTCATCTCCGCTAAAGCATATTGTAAATTTCATGTTATTTGCATGCTTCCTTCAGGGTGTTGCATTTATGGTGGCCGGCAGTGTATGTGCGGAATAAAGAAAGGATTAGTTGTACAAATTTTGGTACTTTTCTGTTATCAGGGCTAGAATTATGTATGTGTATACACACACATACATAGTATGTACATGCATACGTACATCCATACATGCATGCATACCTGTTAGTAGAGATCAAATCTAAATATTCTCACTTACCTTATCACACAGCTGTTGGTTGGCTCACTAATGGTAAAATTTTATTGAGATTCTTAGAACTGAGAGGATTCATAGATATTTTTTTAATCAAGAAAAATTAGCCACAACTTTATTATTAAACAGCAAATGGCTATGCAAATTAACATTTGGCATAGATGTTATGGGATATCTCAACAAAATCAATTTAAAATCATATGTGAGAACTCATATGTGAAATGTGTTCCATTGTAAAGGCATTTTGCCAAATATTTGCATTCTTTCAAATGGAAGTAACATTAAATAAATGTGACCCTACGGTAAAAAATTTCAAGTATTAGCTAAATTCCAATTCCAAAAAAAATTGACGAAGGGTATATTTTCTGAACTTATACTACAATTCCAACAGCATTTTGTTAATCTTGATGCAAGTGGGAAAAATATTTCCATATTTCAAAATCTATTGTACCCTATAATTGAAGAGCATCCATGAGACCTTTAACTGGAAGTGATGAAGTTAGAAAATGATGTTTAAAGGAAAGGATCTAACTCAAGTTTATAAATATCTTTTGGAAGGTAAATAGGCTGAACTAAAATCATATGCAGGGGAGTGGATATTCATATTTGGGAGTATTTACCAATGCTGAAAGACATTTTCAAAAATAAAATATGTAAAATCATAATTCAGATCAGAGGCCCATTTACAAACAATTTTGATAGTAGGAAGTACTAATTCTGAACTTTAATGTGATTAAATATTATCTTAGAAAAACCAAACACATTCTTCGCATTAGCAATTTTAATTTATTTAATAATAAAGTTTTCAATGTGCAAATATAAACCATTTACTTTTTATTTATTTTTTTGTCAGTCCAAATATGTATAAATATTATATAAAAGTACTTCTTCATGATGGTAAAAAATGTATATATATTTGGCTGTATGAGAAAACTACCAGTCCATATCTTTATGTTCACTAACTGGCCTGCCAAGCCTAAAATTTTGATAAGCTTTCCCTTTCTAAAAAAGGTTTGTCGACTCTTGCTTTAGCTGAAAGATGTTTTACTGTTCTAAAGAATTCATAAAATTGGCCATAATATGCAAGTATATAGCCAAAAAGAAACCATGTCATGGCCACCAGAATTTACATTTTGTGTGTTTTCCCTGTATTACTCTATATCTTGCAATCCATTTCTGTATATTATTTATTTTAAATAAATTGCCTACAAAGTGTCATTAACTAAAAATGAAATCCATATAAATATCGACTTGTTTTTGAAGTTATGCAACTTAACAGACATTGATTGAATTCCTCGTATCAATCGGTAAATGTCTATTTCATGCTATTTCTGGTAATTTAGTTTGGTGACTAATTTAGTTTTGGTGGTAATTTAATGTACTTAGCTGAGTGCATTAAAAGGTTAATGATCATAAGCAGGGGGCTCTAAATGTTTTTGCAATGCTGTTTATTTATTTAATAAAATTAATTGATAATTTTTAGTCATAGTCAAATAATAATTAAATATATATTTAAATTTTTACTTTGCTTTGATTGGGGACCAATCATTAAATGTGGTATTTTATTTATATCCTGTGGTAAACAGCTCTGCAGTGATAATATATATCATGCTTTAATGTGCATAATGAAGCAAAAATTGCAGAAATTTGGCATCACGTGCTGCCTTGTCATCTCACACACTAAACATTATGTATACTATATTCATTTATGTATAAAAGAGTATTTTAATCATGTATACTATATTCATTTAAATTTAGTAGTGTGAAGCAAAATATTTAAATCATTAATTCTAGTTTGCTTGGAAGCAAGACATTTACATTTGCAGTATGGAGTGAGGGGCTCTTGCCATTATCTGCTGTATTCTAATAAATTCCTCTTTTGTTGGCCATAAGCATACTTCAAAAGCGTCATTCAATTCCGGCTTTTTTTGTAATATCTACCTTTTCTTAAAGCATTAAAATTCTGCATTTCTTACATGAAGCCACATTTTAAAATACAAATTCTCTAACAAATGTGTGATAATTTTCTCCCAGAAATAATTAATTATTCAGAGAGGACTTAAAATATGTAGTTAGTAAGGAGAAGGGATTCAATGTTTAATATTGCATAACACAGATATGCAGAAAGAGCATTGGATTGCATTGAACATTATTTTATCTAAAGCCAATAGTATGTCAAAACAATTAGTGGCAAAATTGAATAGATAATAATCTTGTTATAACAATAACTAAAACAATTTCAAAAAATCTTTTTTTTAACTACACAGTGTTGTGAAAAATAAATTCAAAGTTTTGAAATGGCATTTATGTAGTTATGCAATTATCTAAGCAGGAGTTGCAAAATTTTTCAAATGTGCCAAACTGCTTAAAACATGTACATGGCAGTTCTGTAGTTTCGAGAAATTGTGTCACCCTTTTTGAGTGAATTCATTTTGCTGTGTTTCAAATTCAAGCGGTTTTTACTCTCAAATCATGATATTTTAATCTTAAATTCAGTTTAAAAATTTATGCTTCAGGGAACTGCTTGCAAAGGAAGTGCCTGCAGGAACACAGTAAAGGCGACAACTGATTTGAATGTATTGTTAAACTACAAAATTTTCACCAATACAAAAGAAATAAAAATATGCTTGTAAATAGGTTTTATTGATTGATTTTGCCTAGTTGTAATAGAAAATATACAGATATGTAATATTTTTTGTAATTTTAAATTATTATTATTATTATTTGTAAAATATCATCAAACTGCACCAAGTAATTGCAAGTAATTGAAATTTGACATTTCTTTTTGAAAAAGATTTCTGTATCTTTGGTATCTCTTTGAAGTAATTGAAATTTTGAAATCTGTTTGCACTGAAGATGCAAATGTAAATGAACTTGTCATATTGAAAGTGTCAAGCTTTGAAAAGATAATGAATTAATAATTGAAATATGATATTTTGAAATTAATATTATGCTTATTAGTCATTGTAATAAATTTTGCATTAAATAAATGCAGGCTATTTCAGAAGGTCACCATTTATTTATGAAAACATCAATGAATGAAAATATTCAAATGAATTATGTTCACAAGTGGGAAAAAATGTCTTTCTTTTGTGTGTCCATGTAAGTGCATGTGTGCAAGACTAAGGCTGTATACTGTAGCTTAGCATTTGCACAAAACTTTTATAAACCGTGTCCAACAGGAACCAGCATAATATTATTAGTTAATGAATTTTGAAGAACAAGCTGTAAGTTGGATGAACAAGAAAGCTATCGACATCAGCAGAGATTGCTCAAAGCAGAGCTGGATTACAGCTGGATTAGCAAGCAGAGCTGGATTAGAGTCTTTCTTTTGTGTGTCCATGTAAGTGCATGTGTGCAAGACTAAGGCTGTATACTGTAGCTTAGCATTTGCACAAAACTTTTATAAACCGTGTCCAACAGGAACCAGCATAATATTATTAGTTAATGAATTTTGAAGAACAAGCTGTAAGTTGGATGAACAAGAAAGCTATCGACATCAGCAGAGATTGCTCAAAGCAGAGCTGGATTACATTTAAGCAAATAAGCATATTGTTAAGGCATCAAAGATAAGATATACGGAAATATGGGTTGGCACCAGATATTCATCATAGACAAGCAGGTATAGTTCCATTCCATTATCTATCTTGAATAACCATATCCAGGATCGTGTGAGACGTGCCTACACTTTAAAAAATTTTAGTTCAATGTTTCACCACTTAATGGTTCAAAGATAGCACCAAAACATGGTTCGAAACGACCCAATTAGGTCAATGTTTCACCATTTTTAAGGAATACTTTGTAGCCAATCAAAGCAAAGCATTCAGCGTATGCCTGGTCTTCTCGTGATTCGATCTTTTGAAAGTTTAATGGCGGCTGTTTGCATATGTTTAATCCGGTGGAGGCTATCTTGAGCGTCAGTAGGTATACCACACCAGATAACAGAGCCTTTAGCACTGACTGGGGTTATATGCCAAAGCTCTCAACAACATGCACTACACATTTCACACAGGGGATGACATCGACAGTTACATAGAAGAGTTCACCAAGAAAATCAAAACTGCATATGAGCGGGCACAAAAAGAAGTAAAACACAGCAAATATATCAGATCCAGAGAATTTGACGACTTAACAAAGCGAAGAAATGCTGCCAGAAGGCACTTCCAACGCACTAGAAGTCGTGAAGATAAACAGCACTTCAACAGACTCAACAGTGCAGCCAAGTCTCTTACTTAGTCTTATCTCCGTGCTCAAAGTCACTGGACGAACTACCTAAACCCACTCTTCATGGATGATAATTCACTGTGGAGAGAAGAAGAGTCCAGGCAAGGACAGGATCGCTAGCGCATTGGTGAAGGCATTCCCTACAAAAATCATCCTTGTTCTCACCAAGCTCTTCAATGAAATTCTTCGTACCCAGCACTTTCCTCGAAAACTGCACTCATCACACCAATACTCAAACCTCAGATGCCTGACAATCGTCTAGATTCATATAGACCAATCAGCCTACTGCCAGCACTTAGCAAGCTGTTGGAAGCTGTTTTACTGAAAAGAGTCACAAGCTACCTCGACAACAAAAACATCATTATACACCATCAGTTTGGCTTTCATAAAAATCTATCCACCGCGAATCAATTCTACAGAGTGGTAGAAATTTTTTCTGAAGGCATGCATCAGCGTAAGATTACATGAGGAGTCTTCATTGATGTAGTGAAGGCTTTTGACAGAGTATGGCTGGACGCCCTCATTTACAAAATACACAGCCTGGGATTCCCTGGCTACATCACAAACATCATTAAATCTTACCTCACTGGTAGATACTTTCTCGTTCATGTTTCTGGTACACTTTCCACTCGCTGGCCCATTAGGGCAGGCGTCCCACAAGGAAGCCTCCTTGGCCCCACCCTTTTTAATATTTACGTGAATGACATCTCTACAACAACAAACACAACATTAGCTATGCATGCTGATGATACAGTGATACAAGTACAAAGTGCATTTGTTCGTCCAGTAGTCGAACACTTACAAGAACACATACATGCTCTAGAGACTTGGCTCAAACAGTGGAAAATAGAAGCTAATGTCCAAAAAACTGAAGCTATTCTGTTTACCAAGAAGCAAAAGATCAATTATCATCTAAAATTTTATGGCACCACCATCCCATGGTGTAGGTCCCTTATCTTGGGGTGATCCTCAATAATTCTCACACATGGACCCCACACATTACAAATATTATCCAAAAGTTTCGAGTGCAAAAATAGAAACTCCACCCCTTAATTACTCGAAACAGTGCTTTATCCTTAGACAACAAGTTACTTATTTACAAATCCATTCTGCGTCCTATGCTATGCTATGCTATGCTATGCTTGCCCTGTATGGGCTTTTGCTTGTAGAAGTAATCGTAAGAAGCTTCAAACAGCTCAAAATGCAGTACTTAGACAAATCACCAATTCCCCATGGTACATTCGTAATAATAGGATCCATGAGGAATTGCGAATTGCTTAGTTAAGAACATTCTATTACAAACTTGCGAAAAGTTTTCATGAACTGCAAAATTGTATTGATAATCCTGTGATTAAGATATGCACATATGACTATAATGACCTCAGTAATTTAAATAGACCTCTTGCCATTCTCAACATTTGGAATATGTAATATGTGTTTATGTGTGTACCATAACTGCTTAGCTAATATCTTTCTTGTATACTGTTATTTCCCTCTCTTGGCACTGTGAGGTTCATACTAACCTTTTATTGCAGTATTTAATGCCAGCTCGAACGTCGCCCAGATCGTGGGAACATTTTCAAGTCTACTTCGACACCAAGTTTTTTTTTCCCCCGCACTAACTCCTGTATATATTGCTGTCATTTCTCCTTGTACATATAACAATACTCCAATTCAGTAGTCAGATCATTAATACTCTCTTAACTTAACTTAAAAACTAAATTTTCAGTCACAAATAATTTTTTTAAAAATTTATCTCTATCTATATACATATATTTTCATTTGTAAATATTCATTATCTCGAGTGTAATTATATGTATCTCTTCTATTCCCTCATAATTCGAAAAGCCTAACATATTCCACAAGGGGTAGGGTCTCTGAACCCAGGTACCCTGGTGATAACACCACTCCTAGGTTGCATGTGTTAGCGGGTAGTCTGTTGTATATTCAATAATTACAAGGCATGTGTATTTTTGGTTTGTTTCCGTTTTGATTTACGTATGTGCATTAACATTTGTGTATTAATGAAATGTAAGGTATGAAATGGTGTTAAAATGAATTTACAGTAATTTTTTAATGATTTTGTTGCATTGAGTCGTGATAGTGCTAAAGCCTATTTTCACCATTTGGTTATTACTATTGCATTTATTGTAGCTGAATAGAGCTGAAAGAGATTTCAGAACATTCTTAGTAAAAGCATTGTTGTAATATAATGTGTACTTCTGCATATATTACGTAATTTGTATTGCTGTAAAATACATTATAGTCATTCTGTAGAAAACACAATACTACAATACGAACATAGAATGTTCTGTCAGCATCAATATTGGAATATAATTGTTGTTCTGCTGTTTGTGAATTTCAGAAATAAGAAACACATAATTCGTCTAAATGTTGGTCTAAATTTAATGTTGGGTGAAACTAAATTTATGGTTTAATTTTTTTCTAGATGAAAATCTTGGTGCAATGTCAATCATCACTGAAAGTGCTAAAAATTTCAGATTATGATCTGCTTACTGTTATTAAATATGCTTAATATTTAAGTTTTTCTATCTGTGCAAAAATGTGCTGATGGTTTCAAAGATTATGTTGATTATGAAAACTTTCCCCGAGGATCCCAGCAAAATTAAAAGTAATCGATTAACTTTATAAAACTCCATTTGGAATATTTTGTTGACGTAGCAAGTTTTTTTATTGCTTTGTGAAAACTTTTGTTTATTAAATCTTATTGTTTGATTAAAGCCATTTTGAAATATTATCTAAACTTTCCTTTTTGAGAGCTTTTTATAAAGATTTATTAAATTTTTGTTATTTAGCCGTGTTGATTACTTATAAAATTTATAATACTGTTTTACTTATCAAATTTATAATATATCTTAATTTGTGCTTTTGTAGATACAATGTTAATTTGTTGAATTCTCAAGATCAAGAAAGATTATGCCAAACTGGTAGTATTTTTAATGGCCAAAATGACAAAAGTAATTATCTTTTAACCCCTCTTATAATCCTGCGAAATCATGTTTTTTTTTTTTTTTTTTTTTTTTTTTTTTTTTTTTTTTATAGTTTTAGGTGGAAAGTAAATAGATTTTTAATTTGGTTTCTGATTTTAAGAAATAATTTTGCATGTCAATTTAAGAATGTAATTAATATCATGCATTTAAAGTAATAGCAATTAAGACACATTTTTTTTCTGAAGTAGTTAAGATGTGCTAGTGGAATTGTATTTATATCTGTTTAAATCTTCTGCAAAACGAAGTTCGATTGTTTAAAAATATAATTGATTGTTTCTAACCAGTTAAAATATGAGCTAAGTGTTATTTCTTCACATGCCATTTTGTTAGTGGTAAATATGGCAGAATATTAAATGATAGAGTAATTAACATTGTTTATTTTTTATTTGGTATCAAAATTCATAGATGCATTAACTTCTTTCATAATTGGAATGCATAACACAAAGATTTAATTTAAGCACTATTTTCTTTTACTGCACAGTATAATTTATTGCTGTCAACGGCAACAAATATTGCCAAATACGGTTAACGCCATTTAAAAAGTATTACATTAGTGCCTGAGAGAAAAGAGCCTGTTATATAGGAAACATATGAAGATAATTGTGCAAAACTAATGCTCTGGAATTTTTTTTTATATATCTTTACAAGTTGATTTTTGCTTTATATAATGTAAACCGTAATTTTTTTAAAATAATTTTAACTTTTCACTTAATTTTACTTGTGAAGTCATCCAAAATAACATTTTGTTTCTGAGACATCCATTCTTTAATTGAAATAATATGCAGAGGGCTATTTGTACTTTGGTCGGAAGACAGGTTTCGTAGCTCCTTTATTACGCTGCTTTTGTGCTGAGAATCGGCTAGGGCTTATATGGCAGATTGTGTGTCTGTGAAAATATTGATGTCTTTAAAATTTGAATTTATGCCGTATTTGAGACCTTTTGTTGCCCATGATACTGCCTGGAAAAACCTATCGTTCTTGTGTAAAAGGAATTTCCTTCTATAAGAACACTGGAGTGTTGTCCTATGCATGTGAATGCACGCCCTATACTTGATTCAGCTTTCGAGCCATCGGTATATATTGTTATCTGGTTGGTCATCTATTTTGAGCGTTAGATTTGTAGGTGTCTGCTATACGGGTGTTCTGTTTCTTCATAGTCTTTTGGCTAAAGTGTTTCGTTGTTTATTGAGACGTTTTGCCTCAACTGGGATAGCTGCATTTTAAGCACTTCCTTTTCCACTGTGAGGAAGAGACGAGGAATGCCTGTTATTGCATAAAGTGCTGCATTGGAAGTTGTCTTTTGACAGCCTGAGATATTCAATAGGAATGAACATTGTATCGCTTGCCGCTTTTTGATCTTCCTGGTGTTAAGCCAGGAGCTCAGCTAGCAGCTCCGTACGTAATCATTCTTTCAATCACCATCCAGAAGACGATTTTCTGGATCTGTGGGGTTAGCCTCCAACTTTGCCCTATATCTTGCGGAAGTTTCTGAATATTCAGACTTCAGTTTCAGATATTCGAGATGTTCCGGCCAACTTAGTTTTTGATCAATTATTAGTCCTAAATATTTAGGGATTTTTAACACTTGGACTCTTTCATTGTTAAATTCAAATCTTAGGATTTTTTGTACTGGTTTACGGAATAGGACTATTTCGGATTTTTTATAGTTGAATTTCTGGTTTTGTGATTTACGTAGTGAATCGAAGATTTGTGTGGTTTCATTTGCATTTTTTTTTTGAGATTTTCCACTGTACGGCCTTTGACTATGAATACCGCATCGTCTGCAAAGCCTAATGCTGTCGTACGCATCGTAAATTCCAGCTTTTTTATCTTATTAAAAGAAGGATTTCATAGAGCCGCGCTTAGACATGAGCCCTGAGGGCAGCTTTTTCCAGGATTTTTTTCTTTTTTTCTGTTATTGTGCAAAATTAGCCTTCTTCCTTGAAGATCCTTGATCAACATGCCCGCTCATATGTCGCTGCTATTTGTCCTGGTTTTCTTCTGATGGACGACAATGCGCGACTGAACCGAGGTCGGGTAGCTGAAGAATATCTTGAGGTTCACGGCATGGCGAGGGTGGAATGGCCAGCTCAGTCCCCAGACATGAATAGAGCATGCTTGAGACTACCTTGGGAAACAGGTTGCTGCTGTAGTCCTCCTCCAAGGGTGCTAGATTGAGTTTGAAAAAGGATTAATCCGTGTTTGGTCGTTGCTTCCCATTTCACTGACCAACAACGGGCAGCATGGAAAGTTACTGCCGCCAATGTATTGCAGCTAGGGGTGGACACATTCCTTATTAGAACCCATTTTTTAATGTTACCATCACATTTTTTTCTCAAAAGATTGTGATGTACTGTTTTTCCAAGACTAGATAGCTCCGCCAAGAGGGCAATTTTTGGTTGTAATTCGTGTTTATGTTGAACTTTAGAAACATTCTATATCGCATGTATTAAAGAACTGTTTAGTGAGCATGTCTTCTAAATTTTTTGTTTCTATGTTGCTTCATTTTTAAATTAGACGCAAAAAAACTTGCTGTTCCTTAACGTTTGGAGGACATTGTACTTCGTAAATAAGCATTTGAAGGTAATAAAAATATTTAGGAGAAGCAACTATGAGATCAGTATCAGACATTAAAATCTGATAGCATTGCTCTTATACTGGACAATACTAATTTTCTTTCTTCAGACTGTATAGCGCGAAAAAGGCATCAATGCATATTTCAGTATTGATTTTGTTATTGGATAGGAGTTAAAGAAGCATTTTCTTAGTGTACGTATAATTGAAGACAAATATATTATATGATTACTTTATTTAAAGAAATCGTATAATGTATTTCTTTAACATAAAAATTAGTCTTTTATTTACTTTTAGCAAAGTCAATATAAGCACATGTTTTATGACGTGTGTTTTAGAATCTAAGAAATTAAAACTTAATTTGATTTGTTTATTTTATTTCAAATGGAAAATTGGCTATATTTATGAATATAAAATAGTGCCACTAGTTAATGTTTGAAAAAAAAGGCATACGGGAAATGCTTTCACCAAAGAATTTTTAAAATTTTTCATAAGTGTTTGTGGAGCCTCCCGGTTCCCCCAAAAGATTCTTTCCAATACACTTGAACCAAATTAGCGCTTGGCCCTTCAAAGCGCTGGTGGCAAGAGTGACTTTCTGAAATTCGTGGACTTGATATAACATGAAATGTGCGTCCTATTTTTCCAGGAAATTAATTACGGCTGACTTGCCGTCAAAACTTGCCGCTGGCTTCGTGGCTGCCCGCATGGTTTCTACAATGTAGCCAAATCCTTCTAGGGCATGAGGTGATATCTCAGGGTTTCTGCACAGGTACTGCAGGTATCTCAGGTACATCTTCTTGTCTTTCAGGCCATCCTCTCATTTTTCTTCTTTGGGTGCCAGTGACAGGACTGAGTGTTCTAAGCATACTTTTGGCAAACATATTCGTAACTTTATCAAAGTCCTGATCTCGAACAGGGAGCTGAATGCAGCTATGTTCTGTGGTAGAATAACTGTGGTTAAGTGGTAGAATAACTACACGTAAGGAGGGTTTTAAAATTACACTTTTATTAAACGACTATTTACAGCCACTTCCCAACTCGGAAGGGATAACAGAAAATAATGACCGCACTTGAGTCTAAACTGAACAATCAAATAATTTAAAATAAATTGAGTAGAAATTAAGTAGTCGTTGCTCACAGAGCTCTGAACGCGAGGTTGGCCTCTATGCTAAACTATCAATGTTGCGTAGCAAGATTTAGCTAATACTAACGCACTTAGATTCCTTCAATAAGTAATAGCATAACAGCGCTAAGGCTTAGAACTTAAATACTAGCTAGTCAGGTGGACGTCGAACAGAGCCGCAGGGATCTGAAACTAAAAGCTGTCTCACACCGAGAAGTTCCTTGCTAACCCTTCGAATACCAAAACTTGGCTCCACTTCAAATTAGCATAAAGCTGAAACGCGCGCTCATTCTAACGGGAAGTTGAAATAAGAACTTACAGGAAAGAGAAAATTAGCATAAAACTTTGTTAGTTTAAACTAAAACCTTACAACTTATGTAAACTTTCCGAAATGAAATGTGCAGTAGTATTTCTGAAAATATTAACTTAACTTCTAACTTGTTTGTAATTTTGTTAAATTATATGTAATGAGCATATGTGAGACACGAAATGCATTCGGATGCAAAAAAATAACAAGCATTCAACTATCTGGCAATGAATCAAATTTCATTGGAAATGTAATGGCATGAAAAGTAGACAAATATATCTGTATGGAATATCTTTATGATAATTTCGGAGTGAATTTGTTTCGGATATAAATAGTTAAAGGCTCCCAGATTAGTAATGAACTACTAAATTCGGTCAATTTTCATCAAAAACGCAGTAAGAAGTTCTGCGTACTGATAAAATATTACTTAAATTCGCTAGCTTTATGACTTCTCTCAGACATTGACAAGCCCAACGTCTATCTGAGCAATGCAAAATAACTATGTGTTTAATAGGTTACTTCAAAGATATTAAAGAAAGAAGAACAAATATGGACATTTTCATTTCGTTTAAGAACAAATATGGGCATTTTCAAGAAAAAAAGTGTTCTCTTATATTCTTTCGGTATTATAATTATAAACAAAATACAAAAATTCAGTAAATATGTAGATAAATTTCAGGAGAAAACGGTAAATTAAGACGAAATGTTTTCTTAAAGTCTATGTAAATGGGGAACAGTGATCATAATAAATTTTAAAAAATCATAGCTCATATACAGTGCATTAAAATTTTTTTATTTTTCTACCGATCTATGAATTCATAACAATCAGCGAAAAAATGTCATTTATCACGTTCTCTTGTTTATGGTATATTCTCTCGTCGTTCTAATCTTTTTGCTTTTGAGTTGTATTATTTCTGAAGTTGTAATATTTCTGAATCTGAAGTTTCAAAGCACAAAATCACTCAGATTTATTAACTTGTGCCTAAATGTAGCACACAGCCTTGAAAACGGAAGACTTTAGTATAAGTAAATGTACTACAGGCAGAATAAAATTAAAAGTACTTCATTATTTCCATGCCCTGTTCATGAAACTAGCAAAGGTTCTTGGTCGTTTACATGCTTTTCTGTATTTATCACTTAAGTTCTTTGTGTTCCCATCTTTTATCTAATTTGTGAGGTATTCTTGTTTGAATACTTGTATTTGAATCTTTATTAACTGATTTTAAAGTGTACATATAGTTTGATCAATGCGCGGGTAAAATGAGGAACGCTAACAGCACTGCATCTTTTCTTTATCCTTTTTTTTAACTGGTTAAAAGAGAAATGTGTTTCGTACTTTGTGAAATGTATTTTATTTAATTAATATGTTATATGTGAGCAGAATTGCGTGGCTCCAATGTTTAATTAAAATAATGCTTTTTTGAAAGTGTGGTCCTTATGTTAAGTCATACTAAACTGCGTTAAAATTTTTAAAGTTGATGACTATAGTAGATCATTATATGGAGTTTCTATCAATATACAATACTTGCGCGTGATTTTATTTGCTATCTATGAGAAGTTAAATGTCGAAAAGCTGTAAGAGTTCACTATTAACCAGTGTCAATTTGAAATGCGTACCTAACTTAGAATGTGCTAAAACTTTTAAGTTAAGTTGGATTATTATTTGCTATATATGATGCTTATACATAATTTTATTTGCTATCCGTCAGAAGTTAAATGTTCTCAAAGAGCTGTAAGAGCTCAGTGTTAAAAAATGATGTCAATTTTAAATTTTTGTCTTAAAATGACTGTGTTAAATCTTTTAATTACTATGCTGGATCAGTATTTGGAACTTTACTCAATATTTCGTGTAATGTAGCATAACTACGTAGGATTTTATATGCCAGGTATGATAAATTAATGTCAATGTGAAATATGGATATCTTTTAGTTAAGTTACAATGAATATCTTAAGAGGCTATGAGACTCATAAAAAAATAATGCTCATATCTACTGGTAGAAAAAAATATTCCAGGTTAATAAATTTTTATATTCCAAGTTGGGGAAAAAAGGCGACAAAGTTTCATTTCTATGGCTGAATATTAATTCTACGTGTAATTATAGTTAAAAATAATACTATCTCGTGTATCTTGTTAAGAAAGTTAAGGCTATGGTAAGTTCAAATATACATAGTAGCGTTTATGAGGTTCTGTGGTAGATGGGTGACATCATGTTAAGAATCCAAGTGAAGTTTTCACAATAAGAAAATCAAGGTTTAGAAAATTTTTAGTGGTTTTAGGTAGGATGTGCACAATAAAACTCAAGATATTTTTGTAAAGTGTTTAAAAACCTTAATATGGGTTAGTAATATAATGGAATCCTTCTTCTGAATAAAAAAGGAGTGTTCTGATCATATTCATGTAAATGTCTGTAGAGTAAAATAATAAGAAATGAAATACTTTTGGTACGCAACTGAACTAAACTGATAGAAATGACTCATGTATTGGTTTCAGCGAACTTTATGACATGAAAAATTTATTACTCCTTATAGGATTTCTTCAAAGTCAGTAGGTCTTCCAGTAAAGAAACAGTACAGTGTCTGTACAGTAAAGAAACTGTGTAAGTCTGTATTTATTTTTAGGGAAAAGGAATCAGAAATGCAGCATGAATATATTTTTAAAAGCAGGATAAAAGTTTAATCTGAGGAAAAATGTGGAGATAGGAAAAATGCAAAGTGGAAATGCAAAGTGTAAAATTTACATTTGTCAGACACAGTTTGGTGAATCCTTTGAATAAAAGTAAGACTGTAAAAGAGAATTCGTAATGTTTTGCGTAGTATTTCATAAAGTTAGTATAGAAGAATACTGTTTAAAGTTGCAGAAAATGTTATCCATAAAGACCTCCAGAAGGAAATGGAAATGTAACATCAATAAGTGTTTAAAACAAGGGAAAGAAGTTAAGAGTAAAATAAAAACATAACAAAAAAATAATTTAAAGAATAGAACAAATTTACATTTATAAAAACGAAAAAAAGAAAAAAAATCTAAAAAGAAAAAATTTAAGTTTACTTTTGGAAGTAAAATACATAAGGGGGAAAACTGCATTTGTGAAAACAAAGAAGTGGAAAAAAATTATGAAAATAAATATTACTTTTTTGAAAACAAAATGAAAAAATGTAGTAACAACTTCTTTAAAATAAAAAGGGAAAAAATTAAACTTGTAAAAATAAATATTGCTTTTGTAAAAACCAAAAAGTTAAGCGCAAAAATGTTTTTAAAGTAGAAATATGAAAAGGAATAAATTTGGGGAAAAAAATTGCAAAATAAAAAGTGAAAAGAAAATGTAAAAATAAATTTTCTTCTACGGATATAAAATTGTGGAAGCATTAATCTGCGATAGTAAAATTTACGTTAGCGAAAGCAAAACATGTAAATTTAATTTAGTAAGAACGAGAAGAAAAAAAAAAGGATAAAACAAAACGAAAAATGTAGTAACAACTTTTTTAAACTAAAAAGCGAAAAGCAAAAAAAATTAAACTTGTAAAAATAAATATTACTTTTGTCAAAAAAAGTTAAACGTAAAAAAATTTTTAAAGTATTAAAATGAAAAGGAATAAACTTGGAAAAAAACTTTTGCAAAATAAAAAATGAAAAGAAATGTAAAAATAAATTTTCTTCTACGGATATAAAATTGTGGAAACATTAATTTGTGAGAGTAAAATTTACGTTAGCAAAAGGTAACCGTATAAATTTAATTTAGTAAGAACAAGAAGAAAAAAAAAAGGAAAACAATGAAAAATATCCTAATAATAAAGAAAAAAAAATAAACTGTGGGAAAAGCTTATATTTAAAGCAGTAAAGAATAAAGTAATGGATTAGAAAGCTAAAAATGAGGTTTGCGCATGCGCTATCCTTCAGCCTAGTGACATCATGGCGGTTTCCTAAGAGGCCAACGTTGGCCTCGGGTTTTCTCTGTACAAGGTCAAATGGACAAAGAGGGCGGATAAGGTGAAAAAACAAGTTTGGAAGGACCATGGAGGTTAGAACCTCCATGGGAAGGACAATAGGATTGCCTCGTGGTTAAAGCGCCAGACTCCTATCCCAGAGATAGCGAGTTCGAATCCCGGCCGTGGAGTTACTTTTAAAATTCAGGAAAAATGATATTAATTTCATTAAAAATGTATTAAAATATAATGGAACTAATTAAAAAATAATGACAGATTAAAGAATGATGATTCATAACTAAATAATTAATATTAATCATGTGTTAAATAATTAAAAGAGTAAATAATTAACATTAATCATGTATTTAAAATAATAAATTAAAAGTGATGTCATTCCAAACACGTGGTTCAAGAATTCGTTGCCACAAACAAAAAAATAGTGTCGTTGCCACCAAAAATAAGAACTTTGAAAAAATCGTTGCCACAGAATGAAAAGAAACTCAACACGCTTACGTCATCCCGTTCCTCTGCCTCACTTTCGGTTGTCACGTGATCAAAGATGGCGGAGACAACGCCCCTTTTCTGTGCCGTCACTTCCGCCTACTGAGTACCCCGGGTTAATACTTATTATGCTTCTGCATGGAGGATTTTTATATTCAAATTGTATTGTATTTATTTTTAATAGCATTGTATTTTATTTAGTGTTTGTTTTTCATAATATTTAAAGACACTTATTATTTTATAGTTTCCCATTTTCTAACAAGGAAAAATTAAATAAAAAGGGTTTCCTCATTACACGGGAAAGATTTTGAGCCAACTACACATTCTTTTATTTACTCCAAGCATTTCACACGTGTTTATTTTTATGAAAACCACATGGATGATACTTTTTTGCAACATAAAGATAAAAGTGGTTTAATAAAGCCATTACAAGATGTCGCAACAATTTGCAGTTTTGCAGAGAAATACATTCGACAAGAGCTAAGCATGAATGAGGAGAAATTACCATCTGGCAATATTAAAGTAAAATTAAATTTAAAAGTATTGAAGTTTAGGAAAATCTTTTTTTGAGACTCTTTTAGTCCATGTGTTAAAAAGTTCAGTTCCTGAAAATCATATTGTTTCACTTACAAAAGCTGTAGTAAACGAATTTTTAAATATTCGTTCCCACCATCTCACAAAAATTGCCAATATCAAATTAAAGGATAGAAATATTCCTAAAAAATGTACCAAGTTAGTGCTGTTTAAAAATCAATGAATTATGTATGTGTGTAAGCATCTCATATTACTCCAATTAATCAGATTGGACAATAGCAATGAGTCCCTCAAAATTCTTTGCAGGAAGGGAAAAGATTTTTTGAACTTTTAATTTCACTATATTTAAAGGTTAACTTCTTTACGTAGTGCTGGAGGCAGAGACTGCAGAAAGAACGTAGAGTAATTAAGTCACAGATCAGTGTAGACGAAATAGAACACTTTCATTGTAGTGAAAGAACAATGTTTATATTTTTTCTCAAAGTTTTTCTGCTTTGTGAAAAACTGTGTGTGATTATCATATGTGAGAAAAAAGCTGAAGTGTTATCTTCTTAAAAAAATTCACAGAAATGTGCTAAATCACGTTTATTTTTGTGTGACCTTGTATTAAAGGCACCAATAATAAATTTGTTTTGGCTGAATACTTGAAAAATTGGAATGTAAAAGTTATTGCTGATATGATATTAAAGTGTGAACAAATGGTATCTATGCTTACCTTACTAGTTTGTATCTATTTAAACATTGTAATGGACTTTTCATTTGTAAATGTTGTATATATGTTTTACTTTTCCCTGTTATCAAATAAATACAGAGCCTATTTCTTATCAAATATTTCTCCTTTTGGCACTTTTCTGTATATCGGTACTATAAAAAACATTGTTAAAATGTGTAATAACATGCCAAAGATCGCAACAATGTGATTGGAAGAACCATCTTGGTGTTACGAGTGAAACTGAGCCAAACGTTCACGTTATGATTTGCAATATTTTTTAGAACTGTGCAAAACATAATTTGATAGATGACTTTCTTCATCTACATTATTTGACTAAAAGCATATTTTTATAGAATAAAAAGGGGGGCATTTCACAATCTGCAAGATGCCTAAAGATGAGTAGGAGGCAGTGAATGTACTTAAAATTCATTAATGCTGTTATAATAAAATGTGTCTTATATTTTTTGTGGCACCCATATAATGGAAAAGTACCAAAATTTTATATAACATATGATGTTTTCTGAGATTCATTGCATGCTAATGATCTTGCTTTGTTTTTAGAATATAGCATAGTTTTTGAAATGCTATTAGAACTATATTAAAATTTTAATTTTGGCTTTAAAATATCTTTTGAATAAAGCATTTTCTAATATGTAAATTAATTAAAGGTGTCTTTTGAATAAATTAATAATATTTATGTAATGCTCCATTAAATGTTCTATAACATATTTATGATTAAAAAGTATTTTAAGATTTCATATTTTATGCTGAAAACGTCTATCAGACTAAATGAAAGAAACGACTTACTTTGCTTTAGTAATATTTTATGTGGTAATTTGCTGATGATCCGCCATACTTGCAGCAGTCGTTTTAGAGGAAGTTTGAAGGAACATATTGCTGTTTTAAGTACTCGCCATATACTACAAATGCAGCATTTAGAAATTGAAACTAATACGTGCTTAAAGTTTGAGATTATCTGACAAAAATATTCATAAAAGTTTAATGCAGTTAACTCTGGCAGCCAAAATTTCTTAATAGCATTGAATAGTCATCATCTTTGTGAATAAATCACCACATAAATTCACTTATGTAGAAATCCTGGTGGCTTTTGTGTATCGCTGTATGGTGTTTTTATTGTGACATATTGTGTCACTACATAAATTCCCATAGGACTCCAAGTAGCTTCATGCATAGATAAGTGGTGTTTTTTTTTTGACAATTTGTCAGTTTTTAGTCTTTCAATGTTCAATGAAAAATAATTTTAAAATTAATTTTTGCATTTGAAGGTAATATCTTGCATAAAATAGCCACTAGCATCTATGATAAAAAAAAACAATAAGTTATCTGTGTATGCCATAAATTCATTGGAGCAGACCCATAGTAATTTAGGTTGGCCTTATTATGTACTATGGATGCGAAGCACACATGAGGCATTTTGCATGGATATGGTATATATTACATATATATCATGCATACGGACTTTCTCACCTGTATGAAAAAGCATATTTAACTTCCGTAAAACTATCGCAGGCAGTGCAATCAGAGTGTCTGCAGTAGGTCTCAGAATTTTTAGAATATAGGAAGAAATCAGTGGTGGAATTTTTATCATACTTACATTCTCATTCTTTATTCAAAAATAAATATATGATTTTTTTATAGGTGCATGTAAATTTTGTTTATGAAAATGACACAGACTGTTGTTTTCAATAGTTGTTAACTCTCTCCCTCCTCCTCCATACATAAGAATTTCCAGTAAATAGTTAATCAATAGACATTTTCTTAGATATAATCTTTAAACTACTTTAGTCTTGAAACGGCATGTTGCGTTTATAGTCGGTTTATACGATACGCTGTTTATAGTCGGTTTGTAGTATATGCTGTTTATAGTTGGTTCACTATAAACAGCGTATCACTTTTTAAATTGTTACCACCTAATATTATCGCCCTGTATTATATTTAGAGAAATTATAAAATGAAGAATCTGCATGTAACGCATGTATATTTCTCACACCGTGAAAAATCGATAGTACCTAGAGTCATCAAATTTTGAATAACGAAATCTTCTACTCGAACATGGGCCCCTGGTAGCCCGAATGCGTAACACACTCAACAATTTCAAAATGAGCAATGGCAATACTATAGGAAACTTAGTACCACCACTACATTTTACAATTATTATTTTTCTGTTTCTCAACAGAAATATTAAAGACACATATTTTGTGATTTGCGCAACCTGTTGGCTATTTATATTAAATATACACACATAAAAATATTAGATTAATTGATTACCATTTTAAATATCAAGATTTAAGTTATAATACCTTAATTCTAAAATTTATTGTGAAATTTGGTCCTGTTTAAGAGAGATCAATTTCTTTATGTCTGGTCATATTTCTCTTAACTTTAACTATAACTTATGATCCACTTTTAATTTTGTTCTGCAATTTTTTTTCCCAGCTATAACATGGAAGAAAATCCTTGTTCACACAAACAGCTTGTGCATAAAGGAATAAACATTTAATAGCTTTATTTGAAATGCTTATAAATTCTTTTTTATAATTCAGCCTAAAGTTAATATGTGTTATTTTTTATATCTTCAGTTAGAGTTCAATCACAGAAAATTTCTATCAATTGTCCTTTTCCTTCCCCAGATTTTTGAATTTAATATTTAAAAATATTTTGTTTCTTTTGCGTAGCACTATTTTTCTCTTGCACACCAACAGTTGAAAATCGCTGCTATATAGGAAATAAGAACACTTTTATCTGCAGCGTGGGAGACTGTCTATCGGAAATTCTTAAAATATCCTGTTTTTAAATTATGTGACTTAAGTGCAAATAACATGATATTTAATAAATAAAGGTAACACATAAAATGTTTAAAAAAAAGCCCCTTTGGGTCTGAAACATTCTGATCTAAAACATTTCAGATTTTTTTTTCTTTTCGCATTTGCAAATATTCAAAAATATTCTGTTGTTGACATGTTATTTTTTCAACTAACTAGAAGCTTATTTATATTAATGATCCACTGTGAAACTCCAATTCATAAATTACCTATTTTTCACTAAAACGGTCTTTATATATATTCGGAAAAAATTTCACAGTAATAGGCATCAAATAACATATCCAGAAATAATCGCATTAAAAAAATCATATCCGTAACTATAGGATAAATATCATATTTATTTACAATACATTGTTGTAGTTTACTTAGGACCATTTTAAGGTATGATTAATATCAGCCATTTTTTATTATTCTGCATCAATTATTAGGTTAGGATATTAATCGGCAGTGGCTAATCGCACCGACAGCTAACAGCAAAGAGGTTAGAATAGGAGGGAAGGTTCAACCCTTGGTTCAACCCACGGAGTATAATGACTCCGTACCCCCGTGGGTGACTCATTATAGTCCGTGGTTCAACCATAGATATAGTAATACTCTAAATCGCGCATCTCACAGGGAAACTTGATTCCAAGCGAGAGAGTTGGCAACAGCCATGAGAGTGGCAAAAAGAAACATAAACACAAGGGCGAGTTGTTGGAGATTTTAAATTGAAATATGTGTCACAGAATAATAAACACTACAATTATTTAAATACCGTCTTAAATCAATAATGTCAGTACTTATACTATTTGAAAATAACGTTTACTGATATCAAAATTACGTGAAATACGGCAGTTGTAATATTTGCTGTAAATGTGCCGGCTATGAATAAAATTCAGAAGAGATGCATTAATGTTATTAAAAAACAATAGATAGAATAAATTGCTGACATTTCTTAAATATCTTCTGTATTATAAGGAATGTATCTGGAAGAGTTTAAAATGGTTCTTTATCTACGGTGTATTACAACAAGCACATTTTTCAGATTTAATGTTTGCATGGTATACTGTCATACGGAAATAAAAAATTAAATCTGCAGATAAATATAATATGAGCTGATCAATATGGCCGATGCTATTCGTACCACTGGTGCGATTAGCCTCTTCAGGCTATTCGCACCAACATTAACCACGCATGCGCATTGAGTTGTCAGATCCAGATCCGTCACTTGAACTGAATCGAGAAGAACGAATCCTAAATACACGAACTGCCTAAGTCTGTTGTAGTGATGCCTTTAAAAAAAAGAAAGAAAGAAGAAGGAAAAAAAGGTGGGTTACTACGTTGGCCTAGTTTATGATTTTTTAATCTTTTGAAAGTTGGCTACTTTCAAAAGATTAGAAAGGGAAATGTGTTCCTTTTTTTACATATATATAAAAAGAAGGAACACATTTGCTTTATTTATGGATATATAATAAAAGGCAGATTTTTATATTCGCAATGTTTATCGTTTTCCTGAATTGTTGGAATAGTTTAAATGACTGGTTTTGGGAGGGCGGCTAAGATTTTGTTTGCATTTTTTGTTTTTTGTACTTCTTATAATACATTTAGATTTAAAGATAAGTTTTGCACAATGAAGATTCTGACTTATTTCTCTGTGAAATTTTTTTGTCTGAAAAAAGATAATAAAAATTAGATTGAGTATTCCTGCGTAGAAAA
Source organism: Stegodyphus mimosarum (assembly GCA_000611955.2). Taxonomy (NCBI): domain Eukaryota; kingdom Metazoa; phylum Arthropoda; class Arachnida; order Araneae; family Eresidae; genus Stegodyphus; species Stegodyphus mimosarum. The sequence goes on from KK114301.1 coordinate 78,868, forward strand.
TTTAGACGTGAAGTAAGTTAAAAGCAATAAAATCAACTATTAAATGAACAATGAGACACATTCCGGTGACGTCAGAGGTCACATGATGTAAGAACTGCTAATGTAAACAAACAAGCTTGTGCTGAGGTAGATGTGTTGAAAATTCGGATATTCGGCAACAGTATATATTCCAACAAGCCACCAGAATATGAGATAGTATTGACAGTTTAAGAATAATACTTGCCTATATAAAGGCAACAACTTCAGATAGCCAAGCATTTCTAAAGAAACAGTGTAGAAAAAGTTACATGTTGAGAGGATTGGGATACTCATTTCTATGTAAATCATAAAACTAGAACACACATTGAACATTTATAGTTTTATAAGTAAAATTCGAAAGCTTTCTACTTGATTTCATACAGTATTAATTAACTTTATTTTTTAAATTATTTCCAGTACTTTTTTGAAATCTCATGAATCATTTGCAGAATTATTTCTGTACACTGCAGAAGGAAATGCATAAAATAGTATTCATGTATGTTCTTGTTCTACACTGAAAAGAAAAATATAATTACTATTATAATTTTAAGTCACAATTTTATCAGCCTGACAAGCACAACAAGATGGTTTTCAAAATGGTGTACTCAAATGTCTGGAACGTTATAAATACAGTTGCCCTAAAATTATATGACGGTAGTGATATTACTATTATACACAGTTCAAAATTAGTACATAATTTTGTACCCCTTGAAATTTAATTGTTTGACTATTAATCTACAGATGGCATAAACTTCAGATTAACATGTACTTTTTATATTAAAGTATAAATGTCAAAAAGAAAATTGTATGGATTTGCACAACTGAGTTCGCTGTAATTTTAGCTGTGAAATTAATAATTTTTTGGTCATAGATATTTCTTTATTTTATAGTAGAACGCGATAAAATATATTACATTTATGCGTATAGATTAAAACTTGATTATAACACCCACATTATTAAAACACAACGTGATGAAGTTTAGTGGTGTATCATGTTCTATAGCACTGTAATTAAATAATAAGAGAAAATTGGCTTGATGTTAATGTTTTTGCAAATAAGCAGCTCTTGCATGAATACAACTATTTCAATAATTTAGAACAAGTATTCATGAACTATTAACAAATATTTACATTGTACAGTTTGGAAACAATTATTCAAGGTCTCGGGAACACTTTTCAACTAATGATTTGAACTGCGGTGCTTAACCACCAGGGTGCCTGAGCACCATAGCCCTACCCCTCATCGAATAACATGATAAAAGTTTCGAATTATGAGAAATATAACTGAATGTGCTAAATGCTATTAAATGCGTAAGAGTTTAAATTCATAATTGCTAATAGTTAAATACATAATTTTTACCTTAAGTACCTAATTACCAATCCATACATAATTAACTTTTTTTAATAACTATTTCACAGAAGAATACATGCACACACCATAGAAACAAAATGCGAAGTGCGACGCCTCAGTGCCACTAGTAAAAACAAAATCCAATCAGAAGGAAAAAAGAACTATATACAATTAAGAATCTGAGCATCAATTTACATAACACATTTACAAAATTACATATTACTAACATTTAGGATCGCCCTTGGGCGTTTACTAAAATTGGGGTCCCTAGTATCATAACAATAGTTAACAACCACAGAATTGTCCAGAAGGTCCTGTTTATCATAAAATGCCCTAGATAGGCGGCAATAAAAATCACAAAGATCCTCTATTCTTGACTCTACGAATTTGACTATTCCGAATGTACCAGGGGGCATTACATATCATACGCAATACCCCGTTTTGAGCAGCTTGTAATTGCCTTCTCAAACTTTTGCACGAGTATGCCCAGACGGGGCATGCATAACTAAGAATTGGACGCAACATGGTTTTGTAAATGAGCAACTTATTATCAATAGATAGAACACTGTTTCGAGCAATTAAGGGGAAGAGTGAAGCTTTACTAGCTCGAAACTTCCTGAGAATATGCATAACGTGTGGGTTCCATGTAAGAGATTTACTAAGGATCACCCCAAGATAAGGGACCTGCTTGACCCAGGGAATGTCCACACCATACATTTGCAGGTGAGTCGGGAAATTCTTCTTAGTAGTAAACAATATTGCATGTGTCTTGTCGACATTCAGTTTGACTTTTCGTTTGGTCAGTCAAGTCTCTAGCGAGTGGATGTGGTGTTGTAGCTGTTGTATTGCTGAACTAACAAATGCACTTTGCGTAAGGATCGCTGTGTCATCTGCATACATGGCTAGTGTTGTGTTGTGTGTAGTGGGGATGTCAATCACGTAAATATTGAATAGGGTAGGGTTCAGAAGGGATACCTGTGGAACACCAGCCGGTATAGGCCGGTTTGTGGACAATGAAGAGGGCATCTAGCCATACTCTATCGAAGGCCTTGGCGACATCTAAGAAAAGTCCACCAGTGACACGATGTTGTTGCATCCCACTGCTTATTAACTCAACTACTCTGTCGAGTTGATGCGTTGTCGAGTGCTTCCGCCTGAACCCAAACTGATAGGGTATGAGGATCTTCTGCTCATCCAGGAAGATGTTTTGTCTATGGAGAACAACTGCTTCCACGATTTTGTTAATTGAGCTTAGCAAACTGATTAGTCGGTAACTCTCATGAGCAATCGCAGGCTTGTTAGGCTTTAGCAGAGGGACAATCTTGGCAGTTTTCCAAGCTGGTTGAGAAGTATTGCCAGCTTAGTGTGATATTCACCAATTTGGTGAAGTAAAGTATTATCTTGACAGGGAAGTGCTTCATCATCTCATTTGTGACCCCGTCTACTCCAGGGCTCTTCCTTTTCGAAATTTGCTTGATATAGAGACAGACCTCCGATGGCATGGCTGAAATAATGTTGTCTGTGCATGGCTGTGTTGTAAAATTGGAGTGGAAGTCAGCAATAAGCTGTTCAGTTCCTGAGTCTGAAATGTTGTTAATGCAGAACTGAGATTCCAGATGCTGAGCTAAAAGTTCTGCTTTCTCAGTTCCGGTGTAATGGATCCGTTGAGGGCCGTGAAGGGGCGGAATGGCGTTGTAGCACTTTTATACCTCTTCACTGCTTTCCACAAGGAGTTATCCTCTGCAGAAAGAGATCTGAGATAGTTAGTCCAGCGATCTTGTGAGAGTTTATTTGTAAGAAACTTGACCGCTTCGCACAGGCGATTGAAATTCCTTCTATCATCTCGGTGTCTGGTACGTTGATACGCTCGTCTTACAGCATTTCTCTCTTTAATCAATAATCTGAGCTCTTTAGGTTTGTGTTTCATACCAAGTTTAACTTCAACTTGTGCTTTCTCATTAGCATTTTGAATATTTTCAGTGAGGTCCTTGACCAAACTATCAATGTTACTCCCCTTGTGTATCGGGGGTAAAGTGTACTGTGTGTTGGACAGGGCTTTGGCAAAGACCTGCCAGTCTCTACGAAAGACCCTGGTGTCTGATGTAGTATAACTGCTGAGGTCCAGAATAATCCTAACAGGATTGTGATCACTTGAAAGTTCATCCAGTTCGGAAACATCCAGTGGAGAACTGGTGTTCCGCAACAGGAAAAAATCAATAATTGCAGAGGACCCAGCAGCATACCGTGTTGGGGTACTTGGAACTGTCAATTTAAACCGTGACAAAGCGGCTAAGGAATAAATCAGTCTGCCCTTTGCATTAGAAGTGTAGCAGTTCCATGCGCGGTGTCTTGCTTTCAAGTCTCCACCAATAATAACATGTGTACCAAGTGTGAGTAGAATTTCAAGGTCTGCCTGAACGACAGCCACAGGTCTCATGGGAGGAACGTAGGTGGATACAAAAATGTATGTAGTGTTATAAGGTTTCTCCTTCAATCTCTTGATATTCTTCGTGAGCATAAGCTTGAAACCCTATGTGGAGGACAGTGAGCAAATCTAGGCTATGTCCTTTAGCGTTGAAGAACTACAAAGTCAGAAAGAGGGTTTAAAAGTGACCCTTTAATTCAAATATTTACAACTCTTCAAATTGAGAGTAAGCCACTACTTGGGCTGAACTAAAATAATATGAAAATAAAGTGTGTTAACAAATTCAATTCCCTAACTTAGCTTAAATAGGACGGCGAGGGAAGCTTAACTCTTAGTGAAATGCAATTATGCGAATTTCACTAGCAAACACTGGTAATTGCAAATGCCTATGAAGGCGAACTTTCAGTAGACAGAGGAAATCTTGGCGCGCACAGCCTTACGGCGATAAATCCAAGGCACTATTAACTCCTGCCTTTTAACTGCTAACAGATATATGCGATTTCTACAACAATCTCACTCGCGCTAAATTCGGGCAGCAACTGAAACTTTGAGAATTCGATAGGAAAGTTCAAACTAAAAATAATTTGGTTAATTAAAATAATGAATGCTACAGTGTTAGTGTCTGTTGTGATGCAGATAGCTGTGGCCTCTACGGCTGAAAGCTGTGGAATGTTCACGTGATAATGGGGAATGCAGCGTTTGACAAGAAGTGCAGTGCCACCTCCACGTGGGCGAGGAGCAGTAGTACTTCTGTGCGAGTTGTAGGTATAGTAATTTGCCACAAACAATGATATTTTAGGGTCAAGCCTGTGTTCTTGTAGGAAAAGTAAGTCGGGAGTGTGCTCACTTACAAAATCCCGCAATTCATTAATCTTACAGAACAAACCATTTGCGTTCCAAGTAATAATACTTAAGTACCTATTGTTTGCACTATACATAATTATTCAACATTGGAAAAAACACTGTCAAAAACATTAAATAATACAAACAACTTATCGATAGAATGCTCCGCAGCCCGTAATTCAGGCATGGCTGTCGAGATTTTTTGAAAAACATTCATAAGTATGGTGCCTTTAAAAACATCACACACCTCTTTGATTATTTTGAAAATGTCCGTAAACATACCCGAACCAACAGTAGCACTAGCAGCACCACCACTGCTGACAGTCTGTTTTTGCATATTAACATTTGAATTTTTTACAGTACTTACAGATCTTTGAACAACACCACTGGCTACACTAGCATAACTGCGCCCGGAGGCAACAGCAGAACAACTCAAATTTGCATTAGAAGTACTAGCATTTTAACGCCATTATTTACATTATTATTTACATTTTTAGAATTTACATTTTCTGAGTTTGCACTCTTATTCACAGTTTTATTTCCGACTATGCGTCGGGGGAATTTCGGACATCCGCGATAATTGGCGGTGCGTCCTTCTTGCAGGCAATTACAACAAATAGAAGAGTCTAATTTTTTAACATTACATTTATCAGTACGATGTGCACCCGCACATTTCACACATCTTGGTTGTAGTTCGTAATTTTCACTACTGTGGTAAGTGTTGGCAGTTGTGAGATTGCACAACATTTCCACGCACTTTATAAGGATGTATTTCAACAAAGAAACATAGCAGTTCTTTAACATCATAAATAGATTGCACCCCTGGTACATTCTCTAAATGAACCTGAAACAAAGGCATAGGAGCCTTAGATTTGGTTCTGTGCATTTGGGTAACTTTTCGAGGTTGATACTTTAAATTAACCAGCTCCTCAAAAATGTCATCTGAGGGGCAATCGATAGGTAAACCTCTTATAACTATTTTGATGGGCCTATCCATCTTTCTGGTAATTAAATAATGATCTACACTTTTTGCATCCAAATATTTTGTTATCTGACGGTGATCATTTTCCTTCTTCGGAAATACTTTTAAAAACTCGCCAGTAACTTTAGCTGCAAAGTCTAAATTAGTTTCAGCCCACAATTTTTTAGAGAAATCCGAAAATTTAATTGAAGGCTTCACCATTATCGGTTTCACCTTCGGTTGTTGAATTTCAATAACCACATTCTCTTCACTAACTTCCATATCATTATTAGTGACAATATTATCTGCATTAGCATTTTCACCTAGCTTATCAAATTTATTGCTAACATTAATTTCTGCATTAGCTTTGACCAATTTAGCAGGCCGAGCCGTATTACGCGGCTGTGTAAATCCTTCTGAATCCTGAATTTCGCTCACACATCTTTTTCCTTTTTTCGAAGGCCGTTTAGGCAAAATTTTTGTTTTTTCTCCGCTAGAAGTTTCTGCAATTACACCAGATTTATCATTAACATTTTTTACACTTGATACAGGATCATTACAGTTAACAGAATTAACAGTAGATTTAACCTGCATCTTAGGGACATGCTTAACAACATGTTCCAATCAAAGAAGACCTTCGGGAGATAGAAAATTTCTTGAAGTTAACAATTAGTACTGTACAATTGATCAGTAAAAAATTGTAAATAACTAAATAAATCTTGAAAATTCTTGGTTCAATAATAATAATAACAATAAAAAAACGAAAAAACAAAGTCCTATGTTTGCAAGAGATAATAAGTACAAAGTCCTATCTTTGCAAGTAAAATATATACATACGACAGTTTGAGTAACACTAATGATGCGAAGTTTATAAGGTACATCTCCCACATTCTTAGCGTGCTTTCGTGGTGTAATGGTCAGCACACTGAGCCGGTAATTCAGAGGTCCGTGGTTCGATCCCCGGCGAAGGCAATGCATATTTTTCATGGTTCCTGCTTCCAAAAATGCCTAATGTCTCTACAAGTTTACGAGAAATAATATGATACAATATATACATTACCACCGCAACGCATTTTGGTAGATAGTTCGAGGTCTTTTAACAGTATATTCTTCAGTAGGATCATACTCTGTAAGGCTTCTGATAGCTGTATATGGAGAATTTTTCAGCTTTTCAAGGAAATTATGTGCACTTATGAGAATTTGATCATGTATGGGATTGATATTGAGATTATTATGAATTTGAGCATTTCTAACATACCATAGTGCGTTTACTACATTTCTGAGGATTTTATTTTGTAGAACATTAATCTTTTGCCATTCAGTTTTACTGGCAGTAGCCCAGGCAGTGACCGTATATAGGATGATTGGCCGAATGAGAGTAATATATAAGGTTCTCTTCGTTCGAAGATTTAATTTTGACTGGTTTAATTAACATATTTTTGCAACAGCTAAAAGCATATTAGATTGCAATTGTTAAGGATATTAATTCTATGGATGCTGCATCTATTACATTATAAAATAATCAACAATTTATATATTGAACTGACAGCTTCAGAATGTAAAATTTTCACACACGATAGAAGAAAAATCATTTAACTAATTAATCATTTAATAATAAGTTAGTTTAATGTTTAAGCAATTAATAAAACATAGCAACTTTTCATTTAATTAAATTCTAAACACATAGTCACAGACTCTTCTGACAGTAACATCAGATAAGTCCACGAAATCACGGTGACCAAGTGTGCACTTGGTTGTGTCAGTCATTAGTTTAAACCTTGGAGTGCTTGATTAAATACTCGGAGAGTGTAGCAGTCAAAAAGCAATACGTGATTGCAGTTAAAATTTTAATGCTTTTCTTGCTGAAAAGCACTAAAGATTATTTATTTATATGAAGCCAATTTCGAGCTAACATTTAAAAACGGAAGTGGAAAAATATTCCAGTGTCGGAAGTGGGATTCGAACCCACGTCCACATTCGTGGACCAGAACTCTCAAACCTCCTGTCGTACAGGAAAGGTATAAACCTTGAGTCTGGCGCCGAAAGGACGCTGTGATCACGAACGATGGAGGCAGCATCTTAGCAGAGCTCCGAAATTTTTATATGTGTTTTTCGGAAAAATGTTCATTTCCTTAAAAACGTTTTTGCGGTTTTCCTCTCGCCCTCATCGGAAGGTTTCCTGTACAACAAAAGGTCCTATCCTTCTCGCTGTTCATTTTTTTACAATACAAAGATAAAAAGGAACATTCAGATAAGTAGCCTTCTTTACTCCAAACTAAATCAAATATCTGTCTCTAAAGTGACTTTAAATTCATTTATTTATTATGTTCATAAGCTTTTGACATTAAATAACAGTTAGAAATTGCTTTAAATCATGTGGTTCTTTTTCCTGTAACTATTCCGTAGAGACGCTATCCTTATCAGTAGATGTCGCCTATTAACACAGCGGAGCCCCTTTGAGGAATTTCTCGAGAGGGAAAAAGGGGATTTTGAGCATCGATAAATGTATAAGGTTGCAGCTTCACTATTTCGATCTCCGGTTTTTTTCCCCTTGTATAAAATATAAAATGTTCCTTTACTACCCTCTGAAATACGAAATTGCCTCATTTCTATATACCTTTCCTTCACACTTCAGCTTGATTTTTCGCCCATCGGCACAGAAACACTTAGCGGGTGCAAAACAACACATCTGTCTTCTTTGTCTGTCTGTCTGTTTAAACCTTGGGCACATTTATAGTGTCGGAAATCAAAGATTATCATTCGTTAAGTGGTGTTCGACCTGAAGGCCTTTACTGCTACATGTTTATCATTCCCCTGAGGACCTGCAAAAGTTAGTTAAATTCCATAAAAGTGAAAAAATCTTGTGCACTTATAATAAAAGTGCAAAGTCTTCAGTAGAAGTTGATCAGGAGAGGGGCCATCTATCGGCCACGGAGGAAGTCTTCGTTGGATAAGCAATAATAGCAATTATATATAGTCAGGCGTATCTTTTCGCAATGACATATCTTTTACACATTATCGTAGATTTGACACAGTAACGTACAGTAAAAATAGAAAATAATGTATACAAGTCCCAGAAATTTTTTGTGCTTTCGTCTGAAGCGAAAGTATCTATATCGTAATGCTCATAGGGAAGTAGACTGTCATGTGATATTAAATTTAATGATGATAAGTCAGTAGCCTTGGTACGGGCAAAGTCCATAATAAGATGAAAATGATGAGAAAGATGACAAACAAAAAAACCTAGATTAAATAGTTGAAAATAATAAAATACATACAAGGACTACTATCTAACATAACGATGTATAGTTCTGGGCCGTTTATGTGGCTGTTCGATTAGATAGTCATACTCCCCTATGTTTTTAATAACTTCGCGAGTGGAGGAATCACATTTTTCGTAGAATTTGAACATAATCTTTAGTAATTCGGCATCTAATGGTAAAATCTTTAGAGAATTATGGATGACAGTGTTCCTAACGAACCACGGAGAGTTTGATAGGAATCTGAGAGTTTTACTCTCAAACTTTGAAGCTTTGCTCTGTTTGAACGTGTAGTAGCTACCCACGCCGGGGCGGCATATAGAATTATGGGTCGGATTGCCGCTAGATAGAGTGTTCTTTTTGTGTTGATGTTTAACTTGAGATATTTGCACATTAAAGTGTAAATGCTCATCAAGGCACGTTGTGCCTTGTCTCTGATATAATTAACATGAAACTCGAAAGTTAATTTCTGGTCGAGATAAACACCTAAATATTTTACTTGGTGGTCACATTACACGATTTGTCCGTTAATCATAATTTCTTCTAAGTCTTGAGGGATATTTCCTTTTTTAAAGTAAATCACTTTTGATTTTCCGGCGTTAATTTTTATCTTTCACCCTTTAAACCAGGGTGAAATGCAATCAATGGCATTCTATAGTTTATTTCTTGCATGATATCGATTAAGTGAGTGACATAAAAGTGCTGTGTCATCGGCATAGCATGCAGTGAAAATATTTTCAATATTTTCACTGCATGCTATGCCGGATTTCAGGAAGATCATTAACATATAAATTATAGAGAAGCGGGTAAATTACCGGCCCTTGTGGTAAACCCGCATGAATTTTTCATGTGGTGAAATAGTTATCTTGAATCTTAACTTAAAAAGTTCTGTTCTTTAAAAAATCAGCGATTAAATGGATGATGGCAGGTGGGAAACTATAGTTCATCAGCTTGATGATAAGACCGTGATGCCAAACTTTATCGAAGGCTTTCTTTACGTCCATAAAAATAGCAGCAACTCTTTCTTTTTATTAAAATTTTCAGCTATGAATTCCACGATTCGGGCAATCTGCTGAGTCGTTGAGAATCCCTAGCGAAATCCGAACTGATAGTCTTTGATGATGTTATTTTCATTAATAAAAGTGGTGAGTCGAGACTCGATAAGCCTTTGGAAAAGTTTGGCAATCAAAGGCAAAAGACTGATCGGACTAAAGTTACTTGTGAGATTTCCAGCTTTGCCTGGCTTTTTAATGACAGTTAGAATGGCGTGTTTCCAATTCTTTGGGAATATGTTGAGTCTTGCACATGCCTTAAAAATATTTGTAATAAGGACGATGCCTTTCCTTGGAAGGTATTGCAGGGCCTTATTAGTGATATTGTCATATCCAGATGCTTTCTTTGGATTACGTTTCTTTATAATTTTCTGTATTTCTTTGGGCGAAGTCGGGCTGTTTATATTTTCAGGATCTTTGCAGAGGAAATCAGTCACGTGATTTATTATATTGATATCATTCGGATGTGGGAAATTATTTAAAGTAAACTGCTGTTCATAGTTATCAGCAAAGAGGTTGACAATTTTCTTAAGATCATAAAATTTAGTATTATTATCATCTAGAATGGGTCCAATATTGGAGGGAGGGCTTCGGAGAGCTTTAACAACTTTCCACACAGAGCGGTCGGTGTGCGAAAGACTTTCAATGAAATTATCCCAGCAATTGTTTCTGTACTCTTGGATAAGTTTTCTGAGGTTTCGATTGGCAGCATTAAATCTCCTTTTGTCTTGGGTGGAATGAGAACGTTGATAAATTTTTCTTAGTCTATTTTTCTCTGTAATTTTCTGTCTAATATTGTGTGGGAGAGTATAATTCGTCTGCTTTGGAATAAATTTGGCGTGGTTAATGGCTTCGTTGATTTTAGTGCTAAGATAGACTGTGGCGCCACGAATTTCGCTGCTATTAGTCATTTTAGTGGTAGCAGACATGTTTTCTTCAAGGTGATAGGCATAGTTTTCATAATTAATGCGACACTTTATAGGTGGAAGACCATGCTTTCAGCCATATAAAGTGAAGCGTACTGGTAGGTGATCTGAAGAAAGTTCATTATCCACTTGCAGAAAATGTGTTTGAAGAACATTGAAGGTAATTAAGATGTCTAATACATCAGAAGTATTAGAGATTTGATGAAGATGCGTTGGCTCATCTGGACCAAAAATGTTGATATCAGGGTTGTTGATGTTGTAATTATTAAGGATAATTCCATCAGGGTTATTTCGCCTGGAGTTCCAGTTAACGTGTTTACAATTTAGGTCCCCAGCAATAATAGTTGGGTGACCTAAGTTGAGAATATAGTCAAGATCTTGAGTGTTGAGGCTATTGTTGGGTGGTTTATAAGCAGAAACGATGAGATATTCTTTATTATCACTGTTCAAAATATATGCACTTGCTTCAAAGCTCATGAGGGGAAGAGGAAAGATGGTACCGTGTAGACATATTTTCATGAGAACAGCTGTACCACCACCACGGTTATGAAGACGGTCAGATCTATAGATGTTGTTGTTGGGAATTTTAAAATTGTCATTCGGTTTGAGGTGGGTTTCACTTAATAAAATTATATCAAGACTGTGCTGGTTGATGTAGTTTTGAATTTCAGTTTTTTGATTTTTAACACCATTGCTGTTATAAAACCTAAACTTAGCATAATTAATATATTGCATGGTATTTGGATTAGCAGTATGGGCGTAATTAATCATGTTCGTTCTAGATGAATATCTTTAGTGCTGCCATTGCACTCTTGAGCCTGGAGTCGGGGTTAGATGTCTGCTTGTATTGCTGGTAAATTCGGTAAATTTCAGTAATGAACCCAGTGAACTCTTCAAAGGATTGTTCTTCTGTGTCTGTGTTTACCGGTTTTCGCTTATTTTCGGAGGATTGTCTTCTTTATCGTTATTTGTTGATTTCTTATTACTCTTGAGAGATTTCCTGTCGTTGACCGTCTTTGGGTTGCTCTGGGAAATCGCTGCATATGATTGGTTGTTCGAGGCAGTGTCCAAGTTACGTGATTGGCTGAGAGTAGTCGGAGTCTGTTGATTTATTGTGTCAGCGCTAAATCTCCACACCGCACAAACTACACAGTCTGGGCTTTCCAGGCTACATCATAAACATCACAAAGTCCTACCTGACCGGTAGACACTTTGTCGTTCACATTTCAGGCACAAATTCCACTCCCCGCCCCATCAGGGCCGGCGTCCCACAAGGGTCCCTTTTAGGGCCCACCTATTTTAACATTTATGTGAACGCCATCCCTACAACACATGACACAACAATTGCCATGTATGCAGACGACACAGCGATCCTTACTCAAAGTGCATTTGCGGGTTCAGTCATCCAACGGTTACAAAACTATATCCACTTACTAGAGACTTGGCTCGTCAAATGGAAAATTTAAGTTAATGTGAACAAAACACAAGCCATTATGTTCACAAGAAAACAGAAATTCAAGAAAAATATCTCCTTCTATGGAGCTTCAATCCCCTGGGCCAAGCAAGTCCCTTATCTTAGGGTGACCCTCACTAAAACTCTCTCATGGTCCCCACACACTACAGCTATTATACAGAAGTTTCGCGCTCGTAAAATTAGACTCTTCCCCCTAATTGCTCGAAACAGCGTTTTGTCTATAGATAACAAGTTGCTCATTTACAAATCCATTTTTCGTCCACTATTATGCTATGCCTGCCCCGTATGGGCCTTTTCTAATAGAAATTGTCGTAAAAGACTACAAACAGTTCAAAATAGCACCTTGAGGCAAATCACTAATGCTCAATGTTACATCAGAAATCAACGTATCCATGAGGAACTAGGGATCTGCCAACTAAGATCACATTACTATCGAATTGCTAAAAGATTTCATGATAAGCAACGTACCATCCAAAATTATGCTATCAAAATTGCCAATTACAACCCCAATGACTTGAATAACATCAACCGAACCCTGGCCATCCTCAACCTCTGGGTTATGTAACATCTCTGCTCCTTGTGCTTGTCGCAACTCATAACTATTTTTAATACATGCCTTATGTAACAAATGGTAATTGCAAATAATGCCATTATGCTATATGTAAATAACCTTATAATATACTTACCTTGCTAATACGGATTCGAGCTGCCATTGCTTTGCACTTAACCTCTCCTTAACCTGTGTAACCCTCTTGTTTACAGGTTCCAGCAGCTCAACGGCTCTGTGCACCCTGCTCTCTTACACTTCCCAAGTTTTACTAAGAGCAAAATTATATATGAATAAGTACAGTTAGGAAATTCTAAATTATTAATTTATTTCTAGAAAGCCTAATAAGGATATTCGCTGATAATAATAATAATAATAATAATAATAATAATAATATATTAAAAAAAAGAAAGAAAAAGAAAAAAGAAAAAAATCTATAATTACTTCAGGTTACTGCTAGACAATATTCGTAACCATTACCTATTGATCTACATGGGGTAAGGCTTATGCCTAGGCACCCAGGTCCCACTGGTCTTCTCCAAACGCGCGGCATTCGGAGGACAACCTTCCTGCGTGAAGGTTGTGAGTGCGTCCTGTCTCTGCGACGATTATCTACGCTTCGGTGAGCACGCCACGTGCTTGGGCCATTTTGCTCAGTTCTTCGTTGTATGCCTTATTTTATGCCATATTCTTGCTTTACCCACCACCTTGACAAAATTGCTTGATTGCTTATCATTGGATTAGCGTCTTAGTAAGTAATTAATTTTGATTTTTCCTGTTTTGCGGGTTTTTTCCCTCTCACTAGTTCCACCCTAGCATCCGCTGTTAGGTGGTTGTCAGGTGCCTGTAAGAGGTCCGCCTGCCGATCTGTCTGCCGGGACGCCGTCGTGCGGCCTCGGTTCCAGGCCGCATTTTTGCGATTGCGATTTTTGGGCGCTGCGTTCTCTTTTTCGCTGTGATTGTGGACAAAGTGCAGTTAGTTTTTCAGCAGTTAATTACTGAATTAGAACAGGAACGTCGCGACTTAGGTACGCTTACACAAAAAAGGAAAGAGATTTACATTTCTTTCAACAGATGCTACGCTGCATTGAGGTTTACAATACTAATGCATGCGAGGATGTAATGGATATTATTCCACTCGGGGATTCACGGGTTGGAATTGAGGTAAAAAATGATGAAAATACGCAACAATCGGACACTGAAAGATCTAGAAGTCCGATAAAATTACATGAAGGGGAAATACGGGGATTTAGTAATGAAAGGACATTTGATAAAGACCTCAGCTCAGACGAGGAATTTTATAAGACTAGGAGGGGTGACAAAACGGTCCGAAGTTGCAAAGGCGCTCCTGCCAAACGAATTAAAATTGATTTGCATGATAAGCAGAATGACAAAGCTACGCTCGCTGTTTTGAATAGAAAAAATTTTCACAATACAGATATTAACACTGATGAACAAAATACTGTTATGCAGGCTACACATGCACAGACTACTGATAGAGTTAATGAAACTATTCAGGATGAAAATAATCAAATGGATACAAACACAAGCACTGAAGTTCCGTTTGTCAAAAAAGACAGGATACCGCCTATCACTATTAAAATTGACAATGCCACCTGGAAAAATTTTCGTCAGGTTTTAAACGAAAGCAACATCGAGGTTAGATGTCACACTGTCAGAGGGGATGTCAGAATTTTTACACAGAATGCTGATAATTACAGAGCATGCGTTAGGCTGCTCAGGAGTGCTAGCATTGAACACCAGTCTTTTACCCTGCCGCAGGATAAAGATATTAAAGTGGTAGTCAGGGGTCTGCTTCACGACACTGAAACTATTAATATTAGTTCAGAGCTTGAAAGTATGAATTTTACTGTGTGCTCAGTCAAACAAATGGCCCGTCGTAAGGAGGGGGAAGTCATAAATCTGCCACCTTTTTTGGTTACTTTGCCAAAGCGGGAAAAGTCTAAAGAAATTCATTCTATCACCCATCTTTGTGGGTTAGGTGTAAAAATCGAAGATTATCGGGGAAGGGCGGGACCCCTGCAATGTTACCGTTGCCAGGGGTTCCACCACACTCAGGCTGGTTGTTATTATTCTCCGAAGTGCGTCCGTTGCGCTGGAGAGCATATATCATTTGAATGCCCGAATAAGAGTAAGGATAACTCCCCTAGGTGTGCTAATTGTTTTAAAGAACATACAGCCAACTTTAGGGGGTGTGAAAAGTACCCGAAAAAGGCCAAAGAAGCCCCCAAAACTTATTCAAGCAGAGTCATACAAAATAAAATTTTCGCCCAGGCGCTTTCGACGGGTCTGTACACTGACACTATAAGCGAAGCGAAGAAGGTTTTTTCCGATCTCAGGAGCTTGTGGCGGTAATAAAAACCTCTGGCTTCCTTATTTCTCAACAAATTAGACAGGTGTACGATAATATGAGTGAAATGATAAAATCCGGGAACTATAATGGCCAATGTGCAACATTAATAAGGCCCCCATTAGATTAGTTTTTTGGAACGCGTGTGGCGTTCATAATAAACTTATGGACTTACAAAATTTCTTTTTCAGTCACGACATTGACATTGCTTTAATTGCAGAAACTTTTATGACACCCTGCAAAAGCATTAATATTCAAAATTACTCTACGTACAGCTGTGATACGCTGACTCACCGTGGTGAGGGAGTCGCAATTTACGCTCGCCGCTCTCTGCAATCATGTTTAATTCTGGAAGACAGAGAAAATGCGCATGAATTTGTTACGATTGCGGTTACTTTGCCGTAATATGGAGTTGTTTACTTTAGCGCTATTTACAACCCGCCCACTGTTAGTTTGACTGAAGAAATTTTGGTAGAAATGTGCCCTGAGGACAAACCGTTCATCTTAGCAGGCGATCTAAATTCCAAGCATAAGGAATGGGGCTGTAAGCACACCAACAGGAATGGTAAAACTCTCTATCAATTTCTTAATAATTACCCGGTTTATATATAATCTTCGAAGCGACGGCTGAATACACCTACCGCCCTGCAAATCTTCAAAGAGCCGACATTTTGGATTTGTTACTAACAAACACATCAATTGCGATGACGATGGAGGTCCAGCATGAGCTTACCTCAGACCACCTACCAGTCCTAATAACGCTAGGTACGGCGAAAATTAAGGAAAATAGGAAAATCAAAATCATAGATTGGACTTTATTCCATGATTTCTTACAAAGCAATCCCCCGACTGTAGAGGGGCTTAAAAATAAAAAAGAGATTGACTCAGCTATTGAAAATATTACTAATAGAGTAGCTAATGCGGTTGAATTCACTTCAAAATATATTAATCAAGATGAATTTACTGGCCGATTTCCAAGTAGCACGCTTGAGCTCATAAAAGAGAGAAACCGGCTAAGGAAACGCTAGCACCTTACAAGGTCCCCACAGGTAAAAAGAGAGCTAAATAAACTTAATAGGCAGATTAAGAAAGATATGGCAAATTAGCGGAACGACCTATGGGAAGAAAAATCCTAAATCTGCACACGAGTGATGGCCCACTGTGGAAATTCACCAAATTATTAAAGAATAAACCGTGCGCAAATAGGCCAATTAGTACTGACACCATTGTTGCGACTACAAATGCTGAAAAAGTGAATATTTTGGTTGATCATCTTGAGCTGCAATTTTAGAAGAATAGGTTGCCCAGAGATTTGAAATTTGCCTATGAAGTATGCTATTACATCAGAGATTGGCTTAATGCGCCATCTGTTCGCAAAAAAGCACAGTTCACCTCTCCTTTGGAAGTCAAAAAGATAAACAAAAAATTGAAGGTGAAGAAAGCCCCGGGGCACGATTCGATTAATAATAAAGCACTGAACAACTTGCTAAACAACTGTGTCACCAAACTTACGGGTATCATTAACGCATGATTAAATATTAGCTACTTTTCATCTAGGTGGAAGCATGCAAAGATTATTTTATTTCCTAAACCTGGTAAGGAAACAAGACCGGATGGATATCGGCTTGCCGCCGGAACAATTCGGTTTCCGGAAGAGTCTTTTCACGACAAAGCAGATGGTGCGCCTTGCTGAATTTTGCGGAGATGCTCTCCATAAGAAACAAAGTATTGCAATCCTCATGCTGGACGTGGCGAAAGCTTTCGACCGCGTCTAGCACGAGGGATTAATTTACAAGTTAATCCATCTGCATCTTCATAGAGAGATGATTCAGCTCATCGCTTCATTCATTAACAACAGGACCTTCTCTGTCTCTATTGGAAGTAAGATGTCAACGCCAAGAGTAATTAGCACCGGGGTGCCCTAGGGCTCTATTTTAGGACCGATTCTTTATCTCTTGTACGTTACAGACTTCCCTAGGCTGCCATCAGATCAAAATTATTTCCTGGGATGCTGCGCAGACGACACCGCTTTGGCGGTGAAGTCTGCGAATGCAAATTTTGCCATAAAGAAATTGCAGGAACTTATGCCAAACATAGAAAAGTAGTGCAAGAGTTGGCGAATCTCTATTAATGCACAGAAGTCGCAACTATTGATCATAAGAAGGAGGAATCGTTACATCCCCACAAGTAAAGATCTCACACTTTTTGGCGAAGTGATCCCGAAAGTTAATAAAGCGAAATATTTAGGCATTACATTTAACGATAGACTCACCTGGAATGATCATGTTACTAACATCAAGAAAAAGACCTATGGCACTTTAAATTCATTAAAACCCTTAATAGGAAAATATTCATCTCTGGATTTACAAAGGAAAAGGCTTTTTTATATCATGATAATCCGTCCTATTATTACTTATGCCTCGCTTGTTCCACTGTTAAGAAACAGGATATTAAGTGGTTACAAATAATTCAGAATACTATTTTGAGAATATCACAAAGGCGCATATGTATGTTAGCAATGCTACGCTTCACCATGTTATGTTAGCTTCTTCAGAAACTCAACAGACAGTTCTATAGTAAAGCACTTGCATACTGTCATATGAACATATTTGATACCTTCAAGTAAGTTGTGCTTCCAGAGGATTGTGATTTGCGTCCACTTGCGGCTCACCTTACACGGGACTCAAACTTCCCCACTTAATACTGTATTTTATTTGCTAATTTTGCTTTAAGTGTGTGATTTGCAAATTTATAGTTTTACTATTTTTGGTTTTGTACTTTTATTCCTATGTAATAGTTTGTATACAGTGATTTGTGCATATTTGTTGATTTAAATAAATGTAATTTGTTTCTGGTGTTATGATTTCACATGTACTCTTCATGACCACATTACCTGCGCGCTTGCC
Organism: Stegodyphus mimosarum; assembly: GCA_000611955.2. NCBI lineage: Eukaryota > Metazoa > Arthropoda > Arachnida > Araneae > Eresidae > Stegodyphus > Stegodyphus mimosarum. Next base: position 97,001 of record KK114301.1, read on the forward strand.
TTTGTCCGTGATCGTTTCTCTCTGGCCGTGATGCTGTCCTCCCACCTTTACTCCTCCTAGTTGTCGGCATATGTTTATGATAGGTTTATAGTGATGTGCTTTATAGCAAACTTTACTGAGCCAGACAAGCGGCCCTCTGAGCTGTATCTCGGCATAATTCTACAGTCAGTCAGTCAGTCCAAACGCGCAGGGAGGTCACGTGACATCTAAACTACGTGTTAGATAATGTCGCATCAAAGATTTAGGCTCAGTAAATTTCTGCGCATAAATAGAAACATGGTTCTGCGATATGGGTTTTAGAAGTAGCAAAAATCTCGAAAATACTACAGTTGTTTAACTATTAACATGTATATCTTTCCAATACATCCTTATGTTTATTTTAAATCGCTTAGAAATATATGAGATTTCAGTTCAAAATTATTTGAAATACATTTCACCCAATAATTAATGTATTGTGATTTAATTTATACATTGTATTAGAAAAACAAATTAATATTTGCCGCTCTATATATATTATTCAAATAAAGAATTAATGAATTTAAAATTACGAACTATTTTGTAAAACTATTACATCTTGTATTATTGTATTGTACATCTGAAAGGAATTTGGTTTAATATAAAGTATTTACATAGTTTTTGGATGGAAGAACTATCATGTAGTATATTTAAACAGAAGATCTACTGGAAGATTTTTTTCTATAGTTTTATATGTTGATATTTTTTTAATGTGTACATAAGTTTCTTCTGAATACTTTTGAAAAAATATATTGCACCCACACTAAATTTGAATAGCAAATTTTTATCATGTGAAATAAACTTAAATTTTAATATGAATGTGTAAGGTTTTAGTTAAACTAACCAAGTTTATTTTAATTTAAATCTTTTCTATCTCCTCTCTGCTTCAACTTCCTGTCAGAAGAAGCGCGCGTTTTTAGCTTATGCTAATTTTTGAAGTGCAGCCAAGCACTATTTAAGCCAGAGGTAGAAACCTCTCGGTGTGTGAGAGCTTTGCCTCAGATCACGGTCACGCCACTCAACTTTCGCCTGACCAGCTAGCAGTTTAAATTTATAAGCCATAGTGCTTACTACGTGATTGCATTGTAAAATAAATTAAAGTGCGGTAGTATTTAGTATATCTTGCTACGCACCCTTTTAGATAGAGGCCAACTTTCGCGAATTGCTCTGCGAAGCAAAAGTTAATTTAAATTCTATTTTAATTTATTTAAATTTATTTAATTGTTAAGTTCGACCAAAGTGTGGTCTGTTACGTTC
>KK114302.1:2048-18496 GCA_000611955.2 Stegodyphus mimosarum
TTTTTTTTCTCCTTTCTAGAAATGAAGGAAAAGATATCTTCAATGTATTACACCCTGTAATCTTCACTGTTGGAACGAAAAATAGTCCTGCTCGGCGATGTTGGCCGAGGAGTGTTATCATCAGAATCTTCAATGTTAAATTCCCTGTTTGAACTGGTATGATAATTTTGATAAATTCTGTTTACACATCACCGCCACCTATGTAACTATTTGTATTTAATTCAAAGTATCTTAAATAAATGCTATATTTAATTTTAACTTTCTTGTAATGTTTTCACTTTTAATTTAGAACACTGGACCAGCCCTTATGTTTCACAACGCATTTTATTTAATTACTCTGTTGGAGTACCTTGTAACTATTTACGATTGCATTGAACACTATTTTTACCATATTTATATTGAGTTATCATGTGTGTCACAAACTTCACCTATTCATGTAATTTAGAATGATTATCCAAATTTTGATATCTTATGGTATTGAACTTAAAACATAAACACTTAAGAAGTTAAGATCCAACAGGAACATACTCGACAATATGGTTTGTTTAACATATTACATTTTCAGGTGGTGGCACATAGTCTGTAGAAACTAAAGAAAAAACGAATTCACATACCCTAAATTTTCAGAAGTTAATACATTAGGGGAAGACGGGGACTCTCAGACAGATTAATTTTCAATTATGGACATGTGTCCTGCTTCTTTGAGGGGAACCCATTTTTCCCCGTCGGTGGTAGAAATTCTGTAGAGACAAAATAAAGTATTTTAGCATAGATTAGGACATATAATTTTTAGTATCTTGCGTTCCTTCTGTTCACGGCTTCCCTCCGACAGTTTTGCTGGCCATTTCTCTCCAGTTTTGCCTTCGACAGACCTCTCTGGAACAATTTCTGGGTCTCAACTACTGCTTCTTATCTGGCGAAAACTTCCGATTCCCCTCCTTCGAAGACCGCTGCAGCAAAGAACCTTTATGTAAAGAAGGAAAGGCTCCATAGACGTAATGTAAACCACTTTGTCTGCAACGCCGCTACAAAGAAAAGGGAACATTCGCCAAGGGATTTGGCGACGGAATCTGTTGGCGAGAATTCCCCCTCTGTGATGTGCCGGTTCTTTGGTACCTAGCCGACATTTCCCCCTCCGCGACGTGTATAGGAAATTGAGGAACACGGGTTAAGATGAATCGTTCTTTGACTTGTCGCGATAATTTAAACTTGAAAATGATGAAATATTAGGTGAAGTTCACTTTCACTGGCTGTTGAACTTACATTGTCCATATCGCTACTTGAAACCAAAGAACCTATTCTTTGTTTACACTCTTGCTAAACGTAACGGTCGAACCTGTAAAAACCAACTTCCACATTCAGCTTCGAGCTTTGGCGCATTTGGGCGACAGATATTTCACGCATGCGCAGTTGTTTCCCTTTTCGTTGGAAGGGAGCCACTTCTGCTTCTGCGAAGTTTTCCTTCTTAACAGTACATATTCTTTGGCTGCAGGCTCTTTTTCTTCTTTTCTCCAGCCCCTCCCCGGCTTGGCGATGCTTGAAGTTCCAAAAGGCGCCAGTTGCAAGGCAACCCTATGAGGAGAATCCACGGCAGTAGGGGTAAAGATCTTGGCTGGTTGCCGGATGTTGGCGGATATCACTTTTTCTGCAAGAATTACAATCTACGCATGAGGGAACTCACCTTTTCCTACGAATGAAATAACACATTCCTACAGCTAGCCTTGCACAGGGTGTCACTTTTGCATGGGTGGAAACCTAACGGACTCCTAATTACCCTAGTGACAAAACCCCGGTGTAGCGTAGCTGCATACAAAAAAAATTTAGAAGCAGGGCGCAGATTTGAACTTGGCTAAGGAAATTTCCAGACAACTGTGTGGCAGAAATAAGCATTCTGAGAATTTTTCCCCAGGGAAATTTCAAAAACAAAGCAATAAATCCTTTTTCCCATCCCACCGTAAACATTTGTGAAAATGAATTTAAAAACTTGCTTTTAATTACCAAATTAAACACCGAAGAATGTTTCTACAGTTGAAATATAATAATAACACAGCGAAATTTATGTTTCTTAAAAATGTTTCTACACTTGAACTATAATAATTACACAGCGAAATTCATGTTTCTTAAAAATGTTTCTACATATGAAATATAATAATTACACAGCGAAATTCATGTTTCTTAAAAATGTTTCTACAATACCAAAAATGACTTTACCACCAGAGTCAGAAAATATGGATTCAAACTTTACCAGAAAGAGGGGTACGTTAACAAAACTTATTAAACTTTATACACCAACTTGTGTAAAACAAAGAACTTATATATTAATACTATATCAAAGTGAAAATGACCTTAACAGTCAACCTAACCAGAAATTCAACAAACATTAAAAAAAAGTTAAGATTAAGCGTTAAACAAACTTTATAAAAATATGTCATATATGTTTAAAACTATGTCAATTTAAGATTAAGATTTTAAGAACAAAATTAAATGATTAACCAAACAACCTTAAGAATAAAAGAATAATTAACATAAGCAACTTTAATTCAGAGTTGACCAAAACTGCCAATATTAAATTGACAACAATTACTTTTCAACACAGCAAAATTTAAGATTAACTAATAAAATCAAATTAATAATTTCCATGGCTACTAATAGAATTATGATAATCATTACAATTAAGGTAAGTATACTTTAATTACTGAAACTGAATTAAGATATGTATTACATAACAATTACAAAATCGAAAGAGAAATATGCCAGTGTAAAATTTACAATTAGTCAAAAAATCAAACTTAGATTAGCAGAAATTTTGCGATATATGTCATATATGTTTAAAACTATGTCAATGTAAGGTTGTTTTTTGATTAATTTTTAATAGCTGTTATTATAGTTATCTTTGAAGCAGTATAAAAATTCTCTCAGTTAGCATGCAGGTAAAGAAATGATTATAAATAAACGCACAATTAAAAAAAACAAAAAAACTTCATGTTAAAAGGGTAGTGCTTTTCATCTATTATTTTAAAATTGAGTAAGTATTATTAAATCTGTTAATGTTCAGTGTAAAATACATACAACAGTAACATTGTCTCTTCGACATTATAGCTATCTTTCACACACAGCTCATTTTAAACGTTGGTTCAAACACGCTAATTTCTATGTAGCGAATTGCATCTTCGCCCTCAGTGTCGGCAGTATTAAGTGACGAAGTCACGATGCAGGTTTCCGGGCATTGCCCTACCCTGTGTTTAATAATGTTGGGTGTTGTGCATATTTTTATATGTTCATGGCATTGATCACAGTCCATAGCAGTGATAGTGGGCAGATTTAATAGCAATACTCATGAGTAACAATTTATAGCAATTTGAACTTGAGTAGCAATTATAGTTGACCAATGAAGGGGAGAAGAAGCCAAGCTCTCGTAGACATAACGTAAACCAGGCTGACTAGCCTCAGGCGACTTTCGAATCGAAGCCAGCATGCGGTGAAGCAAAGGCGCAGGGTGCTGGCGAAATTCCATCTACTTGAAATGTTAGTGAGGTAGAAGCATAAACCTGTTATTTGACAACTAGCTTTTGCTCTTATTTATACTTAAAAAAATCTTTATTTTGCAATGTACTTTGTGTACGATTTTAAGAAATTTTTTTTTATTATAGAAAAGTGTTCAATTTACAGTTAATCATTTTCCAGCTTAAATATTTAGTAAATGTTTACTATTATAGTAATATTTCTAATTAATACTATATTAAATTATGTTTTCATTTTAAATGTCTATGGTAATATATTTCCATAAATAAACTAATAGACGCAACATTTATTATTATTAAAATACTTTAAAAAAACTGCGCAACGTGGAGCTTAAATAACCTTTGCAGTGGTCACGCTCCCAAATACTGACCGCGTTCTTGACTGCCTGATTTTAAAAGGACGAAGAAACGGATTCTTACCTCTCAGTTGACAGAGGGTCGGAAAGCAAACTATGTCATAGATAAAATTACATAAAAAGTTTTAATAATAAATATTAATTAGGAAAATTTAGTGCTTCCGAAGATGTCTTCGAGCTCCTTCATTGCCCAAAAGAATTCGAAAACATTTTTATTGGGGTTAATGTTTTAATAGTTTTGGCGTAAGGTTTAGGTTTTAAGATAAGAGTTAATTTTGAATTGCTTCTGTTAGATGGCATTTCTTTCTTTTCAAAGGAGGTTTTGAGGAGTCCACTTTGTGGTTAGCGTCATCATTAAATTAAAATTTGAGAGATTTGATGAAGTTTGGTTTTTAGAAATTTTGGTCAGTCATTGGCTCTTAAAAGTACGGCAGATAATCCGCATTGCAAAAGAAAACTTTATACTGAGATACTTAAAGTACTCAGTATACTTATACTCCAAAGTATTCCTGATTTCTATAATAACCTGGGTTATAATTTTAAAATAAACTGTTCTAATGAGACTTTCCAATTCAATTGCTCATTACCTACGAATTTTTTATTACATCCTTATGTCATGAAATGAACTTTTAACGAAATTGAATTTGGCAACTTAAACATATTTCTAAGGTTAAAGAAATAAGAATTATAAGTTTTAAGTAACGAATTCACTTTTTAAATTATTCAATTTAGCGCTCTGTCAGGTTCTCAAATATTGCCGGTTGTTTTGGATCGCAATCGTGGATGAATTGCAAGGTCTTTCTTTACGCCTGTAAAGTTTGTCGACGTCTTACATATTTTAGACTGAATTTTTCTCCGTGGCGTAGAAGCTTTAATTTTTCTCCCAATTCAAATTCTTTGGCATGACTACGTCATCACTTCTCACTTTCTGCTTCAGGGCGAAAAGCTTTATGAGCAAGCCCTTTTCTTCTAAGTCCTGCTTCCCCCTCCCTTTAATATAAAGGACTCAGCCGCGCTTGGTAAACTTAAGAAAAAGTACAAATAGGAAGCTTGCAAGTATCTTGCACATTCTAATGACTAAGACTGAATCAGTTCCAAAGCAGAAAAGTTGTTACTTATAAACTGTCTTACACTCTGCCTGATTTACACAGAACGGCGACAGACTTTTCATTTCCTCCGAATTTAACCGTTTTTGAGTGAAATGTCGTGCTGCCATCTATACTGCAACACAGAAGTTAATCATGATATAGATGTTAGAACATTTTATGCCTACCTTAAGCTCAGAGAAACAGAAAAGAAGGAAAGAAAAGAGTTATATTAATTCACAGCTTCTGCATGAACATCACTTCTAGCAAAAATTAAATAAAATGTTCTATTACCTTCCGTGCAAATGGAAGGAAGAAAGATATTTATGGCAAGAAATGCTTACTACCCTTTTGTGCTGCCATCTACCGGCAATATTTCAAATTTCTAAATACCATTGTTTAACATTGCAAGAATATTATTTGTATATTTTATCAGTTGTAACCTATAAATTCCAACTTTCTGAGATCAGAGTGTTTCGAAATGAAAGATTTGAAAGAAAAATATATAATCGTAATAAAAAATTATATATTATCCTTTAATGATGAGTGTACAAGAACATCAATAGCCCATTTCGAATTATTTCACAAGGAGGAATTTTAATTTTACAAACCTATAATAAGTAAAGGAAATTAGTAAATAAGATACTCAAAGACTGAATTCTATGAAATTCTACTAAATTTTATGATCTTTTTACTTCATATTAGATGCATACAATTTATAAAAAATTTAGAGAGCCATCCTGTAGAAAAGATAAATTTGTGGCCAAGTCAGTAACACTTGCAAGCGTCGTTAGTAGATGATATAATGCTGTTAATCAGCATTGTGAGAGATATTTGCTTGAAACTCATCAGTAATCCTGATTAGACTTTTAAAAATTAAATTTCTTATCTTGAACACAAATTAATTTATCAGAAATCTTATAGAAGTATATTCAAACACACACTGTAGAATTGTGATTATTTTGAACAGCAATGGAAATCATTACCCGAGAAACCATACCGGAAAACATTAAAATGGGATGAAATAGTAAGAAAAGTTTTGTAAACTCAATAAGGTTTTAACCGGGGTGGAAACTCAAAAGATAACACCTTTACCCTCTAAATTTATTCTCATTAAATATTAATTAATTTTCATTCATAACTACTTTCAACTATGATCATGGAAAACTGAAAATAAGAATCTAAATTAACTTAATAGCTTGGAAATTTTTAAATTAAAGTTACATCAAGCTATATTTTGCAACATAAAATATGCTGCATTTTGTAGTAATGAAGTGAAACTAGGTTTCCTTTTCTCAAAAGGAATATTGACATGAGAAAAGGAATTTATTATTATGAAAAAATTTATTACTTTATTTCCCATCGTATAAAACGCACTTTTTCTTTAAAACTTTCGTGTCTAAAAACAGAATGCGTATTATACAATGGTGGGGCCGGCACGAACGGAAAAGCCAACCGTGTCGTTGTGGCGAACGAAAGAAAGGGTGAAAGATTGTCGACGACTCAATACGGGGCATGAGTATTAACCCTTAGAATACTAACCTGTTTCTTTACAAAACAGAAACATCTGAAATTCTATTTGTGATTCACAATTTCTTTCCTCTGCTTGTGTACTAAATCAACTTTAACTGAAAATAAAGTATCATAAAAGAATCCTTTTAAGAGAAGATTACAATAAAGATGAACTGACACAACGCATATGAGGAAACTGCACTTAGGCTATTATGTACTTTAGGTTGTGCACAGATGAGGTCCAGCTAAAAATTGGAATTCTGACAGTGATGATGAGTTGCGTACTGAATAAACGTTAACTTTATGTAATATGTTCCTTCTGTAAGCTGGTGCATGTTATACGTGGGGGCGTCTTATACTGGTGCTGCCATCTATATTTGAAGTTCCTAATTGCTCTTAACTCACCGTGAAACACGAGCACTCGTCTTTGTGTGTAATATTATTATAATTGGCACTGTCAATCTAAGTCAATCTAATTGCGGAAAAACAGTTTCATTTTTTGAAATCTGTTATATTATATTATGTTTTTGAATTCATTTAATAGGAAGCTAATTTTGATTACAAGACGCTAAAAGAAATATAAGAAGTGAGAAAAAGAACAAAATACGGATCTTTTTCAATTGCATAGAATCCTTGAACAATTTAAAGCTTTGAAGCGCAGATGGAAAAGAAAAAAAAGAAAACAAAAAAAGGATAAAAGCTAAATAAATAAACTATTTATTCTTAAGAATGAATCTAAATTAGTGCCAGGATATCAAAAATCAAACTCGTTGCGGATAACTGCAACGATGAAATTTTGCTTCGACATATCCAAATTATAAATTAAACGAAATCCTAAAGACTGCAGTTCGTATTTTGTTGGGAAAACTTATTCTTAAAATTTTATTTTGCATCTCTTATGTGGGACAGATTTCTTGTGTAGGAAAGTGTGAGAGCGATTCTCTAATAGCCATTCATCGTAACCCTCATTTAGTCAAACATACCTCGAAGTCAAAACACATTTGTAGGAACAATGCAGCACGTCAGAAAATAATGACCTTGTTGCCGATACGACACACTGGAATATTATTTAAAATCTCTGAAAAGATTTGTCCGGAGAACTGTAGAAAGATGCCGATAAGAAAAAAGATCTCTTGCCTACTACAGTCTTGAATACATTATTGCGCAACAAAATTACCACGAAAGACCACAGCCTAACAAAGGCATGAACAAGTGACAGATGATAGAATACTCATATACAAATCAGATAATATCATTAAATACTGCAAAGAAGGTGCACTTGCACTTTCTTCTCATATCTAGAAAAATTTCATAAATCAATGACGCAATCGTGATAGCTTTTCTGAATGCATTCGTAAAATTTACAGGGAAGCGACGTTAAGCAGGTTTAGATATTTTCCGTGAATTTGGCATAAGTCTCCATATGTTCATCAAGTGGAAAAGAAACACAGAAAGCAATGCCCTCTTACCTTGAACTGCCACTTTTCAACGGTACTAGATCTAATCGACTGCGCAAATGGAATGCTGCAACACTTAAATTATACCATGCGTGAAAATAACAAAAATATAATGACTCATTTATATTACTAAATATCGCGCAGTAAAATATTACAAATTATTTTGACTTAATGTTCCTGCGTTCATATACCAGAACAGACTTAGGTACAGTATCCACAGTAGTATATATATAGACAGAGACAGAATGAAAAAGAGAGAGAGTACAAATTATTGTAATATACAGTGGTGGCCAAAATTGTGGACACTTTTGGAAATTTTTATGTTTTTGAACTTTTTATGCTTATAGAAAACGTTACGTTTCGCAAAATGCAAACTTGTATATATCATTTTAAAGAGAATTTATTACTGAATTCAATACAAAACACAAAATTCAATTATTTGCAATACAAAAAAAGTTATATGTACTTTAATATAAATATATGTACTTTATAAATAAAAGACACAGTTATGAAGTGGTTTGTAATATCTAGGTTTCCTGCCAATCAATATTCGTCTTCTGAGAACCAATCAAATGTTAGTAACTGCCAGTAGAAGCTGACATCATGTTTACACTTGAAAGAATTCATTATTTTGCTTTGTTCTGTAGAAGGAGGACCTGTTTCTTATACACTGCAATTACAAGTAGGAATATTTGTAAAAATTTTTAATATTTAGTCAAGATACAATGACATCAAATAAAAGAGTAGATTGGACACCTAGAAAGAGACGTAATATTATTGTGTTACAAGAAAGTGGTCTTTCCTATGCTGAAATTGCAAGACAGGTGGGTGGTTCAGTGACTACATCTGGAGTTCGAAAGTTTTGTTTACGATATCAGGAGACAAATTCAATTAAAAACGAAGAAGGAAAAGGCCGAAAAAGGTGCACCACATCCATTGATGACAGAAGAATAAAAAGACTATGTCCCCAAGATAGAAAAATGTCATCAGCGGCCATCAGAAGTGATTTGAATAATGCTGGTGTTTCTGTCAGTTCAAGAACAATCAGGATAAGATTAACAGATGTTGGACTGAGAGGTAGAATTCCAGGAAAAAAAGCCTTATCTTAATTTTCAGCAAGGAAAAAAAAAGACTACAGTGGGCAAAGGAACACATTAATTGGACAGATGATCAGTGCTCACAAGTTATATGGAGTGATGAAACTAAGATATCGTTATTCGGTAGTGATGGGCGAAAATATGTAAGACGTAGAATAGGAGAAGAGCTACATCCTGACTGCATTCAAGCAACTGTGAAGAACCCAGTTAGTGTTATGATTTGGTCATGCATGTCAGCAGATGGTATTGGTCACCTTCATGTCATCGATGGGACACTGAATGCCAGAACATACATTGACACTATTCTAGAACCAAAACTTCTACCTTCCATCAGAGATCTCTTTATTTCGTACAAAGAGCATTGTCATGACCAGGAAACAGTCCTGACCTCAATCCTATCGAAAATTTGTGGCACCGTTTGAAAACTCTTGTCCGAATGAGGCGCCCATCAAATAAAAGGGAACTAATTGAGGCTATAATTGTTTCCTGGTATCATGTAATAACGAAAGAAGAGCTTAAAACTCTTGTCAGCTCAATGAAACGTCGATGTGAAGCTGTAATAAAAAATAAAGGGTACCCTACTAAGTACTGATAACTCACTGCAATCATCACTATCTAATGTATATCGATAACTATTATCGTTTAACTTTTTTGTATTGCAAATAACAGAATTTTGTGTTTTGTATTGAATTCAGTAATAAATTCTCTTTAAAATGATATATACAAGTTTGCATTTTGTGAAACGTAACGTTTTCTATAAGCATACAAAGTTCAAACACATAAAAATTTCTAAAGTGTCCACAATTTTGGCCACCACTGTAGATATTTCTCAATAATACATTTCCAGTACAATGGTATGGTAGTTGTGTTTTGGAAATGTGTTTAATTAACTTCACTAATATTATATTGTAACTCTTGAAATATTTAAAAACTTTGTTTTACACCTATACATTAATATGATTATAGTAACCATTTTGTTTTCATAAACTTCGCGCAGTAAAAGTAACCGTGACTATAAATTCTTTTAACTCGCGTTTAAAAATAACAGGTGTAAAGTTCTTATATCCATGCATTCGGATAAATCGAATTGTAATGATGATAAGGGTGTATTTATAATTCATTTTTTGCTGCAACATTTATGTATCAACTTCTGTATTCCCAATATAATAATAAGATAATTGCAGTGGTATATTTATTCATTAATTATTTCTTAGCAAACACTTATAAGTATGGACGAAGCATAACTACATTTGCGTGTACTCATCTTGCATTCTTTCCATCTTTGATTGCAAAGTAAATTGTAAATCATTCGTCACAATATATGAAATTTCGTATGTTGATGCATGAATTCTGCAATGCACTCTTTTGCAATGCATTCTGTTGTAATGTATAATTGATTGCATTGTTACTGCATTAACACATTTTTCTTCAGAGCATAAAATGCCTTAATACATTTTTCTTGATTCGAGGCTCTTTCGGAAAGTAATTTAAAGTAGTTATCATATTAAAAGAATTGGACAAAGTTATGTATTAAAGGAATTCCGGTTAGCTACGGTATTCACTACAGCTAACTGAAATTTTTTAGTATATCTCGACTCACAACTATACTCTCAACTCTCGAAAATTCCGAAAAATTAAAAGGAATTTTAAGTAAATCCATAGACTAAAACATCAAACAAAATTTGAATCCATAGACCACAACACAGTTTTGAATAATTTTTTAAATTGCATTTTTGTTTCTACAGTTATACATTTTTATTTAAGACGTTACTTGTAAAACTATTGATTATTTTTTATTAAAATATTTGAATTGAGCATAACATTATTTTTATAGAAATATAATGAGTTCTGTGAAACTGTACAATGAATATCCGTTTAAAAAACGAGTACAATGAATAAAAATAATAAACGAGTACAATGAATATCCATTTAAAAATATAAGCTGCTCGGTTGTACAGTTTTATTTTTATTTTCCTAATCGTTATTTTTATTCGGAACGAGCCTTCTCTTTACCTTCTACACTCACTTCCAAAAGTTAGGCACGAAGAGGAAAATGCTAATTTCCGGAAGCCAATCAGAATTGTAGAGGATGTAATTCGCTGCACAGGTAGATGGAAGTATGCAAATATGTTAGGTAACACCCACTCGCGCTTTCATGTCAAGAAATATGCAAAGAAGGCAGTCTTATAAGAAGCCAGCTTTATGAAGGGTTACAGAAGTTGAGATATCGAGATGAAGTCCTAGAACCTATTGTTAGGTTGTACGCTGCAGCAGTTAGCCCTTCTTTTGTTTTAATGGACGATAACGCACGTCCCCATAGAGCTGACATCGTCGATAACTACGCGGAGAGTGAAGGGATTTCGCGTATGGCGTGGCCAGCATCTTCGCCCGACCTTAATCCCATTGAAAATCTTTGGGATGCTCTCAGCCGTGATGTATCTTCACGTTTTCCACCTTTAGGCACTCTTATTGAGCTGGAAACTGCTCTACAAGAAGAATGGCGATTGCTTAATTCTGCCGTGGTTGACCACCTAATTGAAAGCATGGTCACAAGGTGTGAACTTTATGTAAAGATGAGGGGTATCACATAACCTATTAATGTCCTATTTTTTCATTTTATGCTAATTATTTCCACTTTATACATAATTCTGTTTTTAAGTCTCCGGTATGCCATTATCTGATAACTTACAAAAATTTAATATTGTTTGCATTTATGTATACAATTATTGATTTTGTTTTATGCATAAATATATATGCTACTTTCCTGCCGAATTTTGCGTCAATCAAAACAGTATTTAATGATTTGTTTGCATATTACGTCTTCGTGCTTAACTTTTGGAAGTGAGTATAGTTTCTGTCCTACGTTTCCCTACCAGAATAAATTTTCAGGATTGCGATTTATGCAAATAAGGTATAAATGAGTATTTAAGCTGAAGTCTGGATTATTTCACCAGGAGAGTATATTGTTGCTATTAGTTTAAGCTTCCTATTCTACAGCCGACTCTTAATACTTGCTTGCTAGCCTACTCCGGTTACCCTTAATTAAGGACCAGCTCCTCGACTTTGCTTCTATGTAGCTTCGGCTGTTTAATTTTATTTAACATTAGATTAGTTTTATCGTTCCTAATTCAAGCTCAAATAGAGGCTCCTTCTGCGCCCAAGAGGGGACATTTGTGTATACATTTTGAGTTAGAATAGAAGAATACCCTTCTTTGAACTTGTTACTTACGCTGCAAGAACTCAAAGAGTAATTGCTACATAGTTCTTCAATATTCTAGCCTCCAAGGAACTTTATTTTATCTAGGATATTGGATTGGCGTCCCAATTGCTTTCGGACACCATGTCACTGGAGATTGAAAAGTTAAGTTTGGCTGCAACTAGACTTCACGCTCCAACGGCACCAATCACCATAGTGGGAAAAATTAATCTATCTACTACATTTGTTGGTTGGTAGTTTTTGAGCTCTTAAACAACGATTTCGGATTGTCGGAAAAACACAATTAAGCCTCCAATCGGCAAGGCCGTATATATACGTTCCAAAATACTGGCTCTCACACCGGCAAGGCAGCATATATGCGTCCAAATATTTTTGTTATGGTATTTTTGAAAATTAACATCATTCATTCATTACTCCTGAGTGCCATGATCGCGTCAACTTCTTTTACATCATATCAACACTAAAATACTGCAAAGGGTGAAATTATGTGACATACATTGAAAACAAAATATAGGTAAGATAAATGAGTATCAAACAAGTATAGCGGTAAATGCCATAACGATAATATAACAAGTGTAATATTTCATACCTAAGCGTTGTGTAAAGCAATAGAAATAACCCGTTCAAGTTTTAATTTAATTTATTGGGTCCAGTGTTTTAAAATATGAGTGAAACAAACAAGTTTAGGTAAATTTAAATTTTACATTTATTAGAAGTTAACAAACTAGCTACAATATCTTTGATACATAAGTGGTGGTAGTTACAGATGTGATATACCGGTGTGAGAAAAAACATGTAGAAACATACCTAGGGGATAAAAAGAGGGTGAGGCCCCTGCAAGAATCAAGTTACTTGTGACAAAGCAGCTCCCCATAATAATAAGGTGACAATAATAAGGTGAGTAGTGACTTCCTATTTTTATTTCATGGATATCTATAAAGAGAAAAGAATACAAGTTAGTATTTACTGGGAAGTAAAAAGTGAGTTTTCCGCCCTTTCTATCTGGACTCGAACCTCTGTGCGTTTCCGACCCTCGTTGGTTTCCTCTTCGCTACGTTTTCAGCCATCTTCTCCCGTTTTGTCTTCGACGGAACTCTCTCGAACAATTTCTCCGTCTCAGCAACAGCTTCTTGTCTGGCGAAAAACTTCCTATTTTTTTCCCTCGAAGACCGCTGCAGGCTCTTTTTCTTCTTCTCGCCAGCCCCTAGCTTGGCGATGCTGGAAGATCCAAAAGCCGCCAGTTGCAAGGCAACCCTAGGAGGAGAATCCAAGGCAGTAAGGTGACGATATGGGGGGAAAAGCCGGATGTTGGCAAGAGTATCTTATCTTATCCTTATCTCAGCAAGAGTTACAATCGACCCACAAGATTCATCCACCTATTCTACGAAAGAAAAAAAACACATTCTTGCAGCTAGCCTCACACAGGGTGTCACATTAGCATGGTGGAAGCCTAACGGACTCCAAATCACCCCGCGCCAAAACCCCGGGGTGGAGTAGCTGCATAAAAAAAAACTTTTGAAACAGGGTGCAGATTTGCACTTGGTTAAGGAAATTTTCCAGACCACTGTCTGGCAGAGATAAGCCTTTCGAGAATGTGCCTCCAGGGAAATTTCGAAAAACAACATGATAAATTATGATTCCCAACACAAATGTAAAAATTTGTGAAAGGGAATTAAAAAACTTGTTTTTAATCACAAAATTAAATTAAACACCGAAGAACGTTTCTACAGTTGAAATATAATAATTACATAGCAAAATTCATGTTTCTTAAGAATGTTTCTACAACACCATAAACGATTCTGCAACCAGAGTCAGAACATATAGATTCAAACTTTACCAGAAAGAGGGGTACGTTAACAAACTTATTAAACTTTATGCACCAACTTGTGTAAAACAATGAACTTTAAAATTCAAAGTGAAAATGACCTTAAGCGTCAACCTAACCAGAAATTAAATATTAAACAAAATTAGATTAAGCGTTAACCAAACATTACAAAAACCAAGTTAAGATTAAGAGTTAAAGAACAAAAATAAATGATTAACCAAACAACCTTAAGGAAAAAAAATTAACACATGCAACTTAAATTCAGAGCTAACCAAAACTGCCAAAATTAAACTGACAACAATTACTTTTCTACAAGATAAAATTTAAGATCAACTAAAAAAATCAAATTAATGACTTCTATGACTGATAACAGAATTATGATAATCATTACAATTAAGATAGTATACTTCAGTTACTGATACTGAATTAAGATAAGTATGTATTACATAACAATCATTACATAACATTTTGCTCCTCATGACGGCAAGGCAGCATATATGCGTAAGCCTCAGTTTGAGCACAAAACGGCATATATGCGTAAGCCTCAGTTTGGGCACAAAACGGCATATATGCGTTTTGTGCATATACGCGGCTCGTCTCGAAGTGCTGTCCCCTCTCTGCTCTTAATTTCTACTGACAGGTGATAATTTTCCTCTGCGGGAGGTAACTGATGAGCGAAAACTAACTATTCGCTAGAGGCAAATGGGTTTTATTGTTAAGTTTTGAATAACAACTCGGAATAATAAATAGCTCGTTCAAAACTTCCACCTTTTCTGTGTTTATGCCAGCTACAGTAAAATTAAATGTTTATTTATGTGTAGAGAATGTTCATTTTCCAGCTTAATTACTCTCCAAATTGTAGGTCATAGTTTGGAAATATGAAATTGCAATTAAAATTAAAGTTAAAATTAAAATGCAACAGTAATTGCAATATCAATCGTTTTTTTGAAATGTGTGATTCCAATTACATTGCAATTGTAATTACACTCTGCAATTACTTCGCGTTTACAATTATAATGTGACTACTTTAACAGCAATGCATGTAATTGCAATATAATTCTTAAAAATAGTTACAGTTACAATGCAGTTACAATTAGACATTATAATTATATAATCTAATTACAATTATAAATTTTATTGCATCTAATTACAATTACAATAAAAATTCATTTTCAAATACATTATTACTATTAGAATAAAAGAGAAACAATCAAAATCTCTGAAACAACCATGTATTTGGCGTACGTTTATCAAAACACTCAATCAATTTCGAGGGCAGCTAAAGGTCCCTCCTCATCAGGAGAACGAAACTCCTAGAAAAGGCTAATCCAATTGGATATAAATAATAATTATAACTATATAATCTAATAACAATTACATTGTAATTGTATTTATGTAAACAGAAAAGCAAATGGCCTTTACAATTTCAGCGACATAGGCAAGGGAAATCGTGATCGTATTTGAAAATTACAGTAAATCACAGTATATGCGAAATATTTTTCCATTTTGGATGATGAGTTGTTAAATAATAGAATGGTATAATTACCTACAAGGAAAATACTACTATTTTCTATCTGGAATCACCCTGCATGTATTGCAGTGTGTGATAGCGGCATGAATTTGAACTTATTTACAGAAAGTAATATCGGCTATTTTATATAGGCCTAAATGCACATAACATTATTAAGCAAATATGCATTTTTATGATCCTCTTCGTACATCTGAATGTGGATCATAAGATTAAGGAAAAGCAAGCAAAGAGTGTATGCCTGCGCAAAAGAATGTTTTCGCGGAGGACTTGTTTAGGAAAGCTGGTCTTGTTTTATACACTTGTTGGGTTTATATTTATTTTAACTAACATTTATTTTAAGTTCATATTCCTTTCCTTTGTAGCCTTCATTTTTCCCCTAGAAATGCCCGTGCCAGAGTATGTAAATTGTAGTAGCACGCGCAGTTTATTCAAATTTAGCGGAAGCTAGTTGAGTTAAATAGTAGACGAAACGAGCGTGTAAAAGTCTTGCTTTGAAGCTACGCTGGAGAGATTGCTCGGTAGAATTTAGATCAGCGCGTGTCGGCCTTTGTGCCTAGCTTTGCAGAAGTGCTAGACCTTCAACTGTTAAATCAGTAATCTTGCTGAATATCAGCGATAATTAAAAACGCGGTTAGTTAAGATCTCAGAGCCTCGTCGGTAGTGTTTGACATTTGTTCATCTAGTTTCTTATTTTCTGTTTTACCTTACTTTTAGTTCAACCGCCGAGTTGGCGCAGTTTGTGAGGGTCGAGAAGACGCAGTTCTAATTTTAAAAGTACAATAAAAGGGTTTCAACCCCTTCGCACGTTTTTGTGACTCACTATCTCAGTGACTGACAAGTTGGGCCA
>KK114302.1:18678-52969 GCA_000611955.2 Stegodyphus mimosarum
ATGATATAAAATTGTAGCATGAAACAATAAAAATGGTAATAAAGTGTGACAAAGAGAGTTAAGAAAGAAAGGAATGATTCAGAAAAAGAATTAAGTCTTACGAATTTAATATGGAATATGATCTCCCCTGACTTGTACACACATATCACAACGTGTTTTAAGGCTGGAAATAACGTTGTTAGCCACAGTTTGGGGAATTAATCTCCACTCTTCCAGCAATGCCGTCTTCAGAGCATTTACATCTCTAGGAGGAGGATGTATACGTGCATTGCTCTTCCAAGATAATCCTATAAGTTCTCTATCGGATTAAGGTCAGGAGAGTTTGATGGCCAAGGTATTCGCTTAATGTCTTCACTTTCAAGGAATTCATCAACGAGGTTTGCTCGATGTGGACGGGCATTATCATTAATAAATAAATTAATCATTAAATAAAAAGTCAGGTCCATATGCACCCCTGAAAAGTCTTATATAAGGATCTAAGACTTCATCCCGATATATCTGGCCTGTCACAGATCCGCTGCTGAACACGTGTAGGGGCGTACGTCCATCGATCATTATTCCATCCCATACCATCACACCTCCACTACCGAAACGGTCACGTTCCACAATGTTCGAGGGATCATTTCGTGTTCCTGACTCCCTCCAGATGTAAACACGTCTAGAATCACCAGTTAAACTAAACCTCGACTCATCAGTAAAGAGAACATGGGACCATTGATGTTCAGTCCAGTTTTGATGTTCTTTACACCAATTAAAGCGATCCATCTTTTTCTGTGAAGACAGTAAAACACATACTCTTGGCTTTCTGGCATAAAGGCCTTTTTCATTAAGCCTTCTGTATATTGTTTGCCGTGATGCAACAGTTCCAGTGGCGGCTGCAAGCTCTGAACTTAACTGGCGAGCAGTAGCCTTTCTCTTACGACGGGCCGATGCCAGATACCGATCTTCAGAAGCAGTTGTCGTTCGTTTCCGACCTTGTCCAGGCCACCTTACAACACTTCCATCATTTTGAAACTGTTTCCATAGCTTAGAGACTGTCTGTCTTGAAATATTCAGACATGTGGCTGTTTCCATGATTGACTGCCCTGCTTCTAAACGGCCGATAACTCGCGACTTTACAGATTCTTCCAAATGATACTTCGAAGCCATAACAAACCTCTTTGAGTCCCTACACACTGAAATCAAACGCTATGTTGCAGAAATTCACTCAAATATTCAGTTTGCGCAAAGCGCTTGATTTACTCTTGGATGACGTAACGCCTAGATTTGCATATCACAAACCGTTTGATTACTTTTGATTGGATAATGCTAATTAGGCTTGGTTTTCACACATTCCCTGCAAATACGGATCACATTGATTCGATATTTCATTGAATATCATCATTTTTGGGTATGTAAAGATAATTTTGGACATGAGTGTATTACACAATAAATAAGCCATGAGAACTCCATTTATTCTTTCCTTTTCAGCAAGGGGATTATCAAGGATTAAACTCTCATAATTTTATCCAACCGATTTCTGTAGCTTGTAGAAAAATGACTCTGACCTGCCCAATTGCTGTGTATACTAAATATTTTACTAACTGTATTTATTACAAATTGCCGCCCAGATGAGAAAACGGTTCGTGACTCTGACTGCCGTACCGAAAAACCCGAGGTTCGAATCCCGAATAAAGCATGGATGTAATTTGTCCATCGCTTTAAAGGAGGCAGCACATTTTCGCCTATTAAGTGCCTCCGTAGCATCGTTACTACCGCTCTCTTCTTTAGTATTGGCAAATGTCTAAAACGGCTAGTGCTCGTCATTGAAAAAACAATTATTGAGAATTAGTCTTTTATTAAACATTGGGCATATTTTTAATCAATAGTTAAAATGCATTATGTATTTATAAGTGAAAGTACTTGCACGAACTATTTTCCGTAGTATAATTTTCTTTTGCGCCTGTGAATGTTATATGATTTGGATTATGGTAAAGCATCAACGGATGCTTCTGTGGAGGACTCTCTAAAAGAAACTGTCCCGTATTTACATCAACCGTGAGGAAAAGCAGGAAAAGGTCTTTCCTTAATTGAATGAAAGGAAACATTTAAGTAGAATGATGTATTCACGGAGAATTTTCTAAAGGAAACTGTTTTGTATTCATGTAACACATAAGGAAATCCAAGGAAATGTCCAAACAGTTAGATTGTTGGCCAAAATTCTAATCCGATTTAAACTAGCACTATTCAAAAGACGTCTTATCTACTGCTGAGCCAAAAATCTAATTGTTTCTACAGTTATATTGCAATTCAAACAGTCATTGTATCACAACTGCAATCGTAGCTGTGTTATTTGTAATTTTAACTACAACTTAACTACAATGAATCACCAGCTTTTCTCAGACAATAACAGACAGCTTAAATTTTAAAGATAAATGAAAGACCTTATAATTTGTCGAATGACAATATGAGAAAGTGCATTCGCCAAGGATGGTCGAAGTTTAATTAGGATCTTATTTTTCGCAAACTGGCAATACTTGCCATAAGCTGCTCGAAGGTTATTTCCTAGGCATGATCGTGTCTACAGATTTTGTTTTGCAAAGAAAGTATTTTATATCACAGATAAAAATAAGTCTCTCTCAAAGTGCAATAAAGAGCGAGTACTAATAAATTTAATAGGAATCGCATTATAATTCTAGTTAATATGGATACGATGTTATTTTAACGGCTATAATTATAGTTGTAATCTCAGAAACATCAAGTGTGTTCTATAGATTAGCATACATCTATTTTTGAAGCACAATACTGAACATTTTAATGTCTTCGGTACTGAAAAGATGTTTCACTACTCTCTTGAAATGTATATTCGATAATATATTCTTATTGCTGTACTTATATATTTTCCAGCACAATTCATAAAACTTTGCAGTGAGAATAGATTATACAGAGACAAACTATATGCCTTATACTATTATTATTATTATTAAGTCTTGCAGCATTCCTTATAATTCAAAAAATAATATAGTTTTTCAGTAACAACAAATTTTATTTTCAATAAAATCCACTAATTCGATTGATGCTTAAAAATTGCAGCTTATTGCTTTAGGAAATTATTTTGAAAATGGTCAGTTAAATTCGATTTTAAGCAACACACACTAATTCGAATATTATTTACATGTTTCGCCCTAGGGTACTATATGGAAGGCAGGGATGCCTTCGTGGAGGACGTTT
This sequence comes from Stegodyphus mimosarum, assembly GCA_000611955.2. Taxonomy (NCBI): domain Eukaryota; kingdom Metazoa; phylum Arthropoda; class Arachnida; order Araneae; family Eresidae; genus Stegodyphus; species Stegodyphus mimosarum. Next base: position 21,889 of record KK114302.1, read on the forward strand.
TAAAGGAAACTGGCTCGTATTAACACGTCATACATGAGGAAAAGCACAAAAATGCCCATGCAGCCAGCCCGTTTGCGGAATTCGAATCTCAGCCTGAACTACCAGTGTTCAGAGACTTTACCGCTGGTCAGCAATACTTTATAATGAGGCTATTTTAATACTTTTATATTTTTGTGAACTAAGTTCCATTAAGGTTCATTTGAAAGGAACACTCAGCGCAAACACTCAAAAAGAAGTTATGCTATGTTTACACATTTTGAAATGGTTGAATATACAGTACATTCTTGTAACGATAGTGCTCAATATTTTGCATTTTTTGAAAGAATGCATGTGTTGCCTAAAATCGAATGTAAATTACCAATTTCAGAATAGCTACCTAAAACAATTAAGCATCAATCGAATTAGTGGATTTCATTGAATATAAAATTTGTTGATGTTGAAAAGCTATATTATTTTTTAAATTATAATGAATGCTGCGAGACTACAGCAGGCCTTTTACCTCCAATTAAATTCAGGATATGGTAATTTAAAAAAAAAAGCTGAAAAGAAATTCTAAGGGGATTCCTTTTGAATACCAGTGGAAAAAGAAAAGGCTTGTGATGGTGAAATATTGGAAACGTGTAGACAAAATGTTAATACCATATGGGTTACAACATGGAGAACAAATTTAAATACTATAACATGGATACCTGTGGTGTTTTTCATATTAGCTATATCAATATTAATATAAGTCACAAAAAATACTTAAAATAGACATATTTCAAAAATTTAATGAAAACAAATTGCAGTCTAAAAAAGAAAGAAGCCTAAAATACAAAATGTGCAGAATGCAAAAATGTTAACTTCGATTTAAGGGTTCAAAAAACGAACTGCGAATTTTCGTTACTAACTTCAAAATTTAAATCTCCTCAGCTATTGTTCAACTATGACTTTTTCCACGCGAAATTCTGTTATCGACAAAATGTATTATGCATGCAAATGCTGTTTTACAGCCTGCCTTATCGTACCCAATAAGTTTAGAAAACAATATTTAAGCAGACAAAATGATTTCATTCGTCTCAAATAGAAGAGAGTAGCTTTAAAAAGAGAGCGGAACTTTTGAACTAATTTGGTTCATGGCCCGAAAGTAATTTCGGCAATACTATTGCGTCGGCAGTGACATATACCTGTCAGCTTTTACAACTGCGAATCAGAGAATGACCATTGTGTAATACACTGATGTGCAAAAGTTAAGGACGAAGTCGAAAAATTAGCATATCAGCTGAACGAAGAGGCGGAGCGGACACTAACGAATAAACAGCTCTTAGGGGAATTGTGCGAAAGTTTCATTCCAACGTTACCAAAATTTTGCTCCTTCCAGATAATGTTTTCGGAAAGCAAATCACCATTTATGGGGAAAAAAATTTCTAAGAATTATGAGACAAATTTGTAATGAGAATAAAAGAAGAAAGAAATTGGAAATGCTTCTCTAGTAATTATTGCACTCCTCGAAAATTGGTTCAATATCACACTTTTAAGAAAATGACAGATAAAATGGGTTTTAGATACAGAATCTCAGATTCCTCAATAGCTATCCAATACTTTGTATTTGAAAATGTTTATTTGATTTGAATTTCAACCAAATATTGAAAACAAAAGTCTCCGTACGGAGATTAATGGAAAAACAAGTCTCCGTACTGAAGGAAAAACTACGAATTCTTATTCTCATTCTTTTTCAGTGATATTCCATTAAATTGTATCAGAAGATAATATCACTGTTGGATGAAATAATTAGTTATTTCAAACATTTTGCGTATTTATGAATGTAACTATCTGTCTTTCCTCAACTGAACACTGGTAGTTCAACGTAGGTTTGAATTCCGGCTAATGCATTCGTTGCATGATATTTTGGTGATTTTTAGATTGTAAATACGAAACATTTTTCCTGAAAATATCATCTACAAATGTACCCCTTTCCTTAGGGAGGTAGCCATCGTATGTTTCTATTTGTTTTTACTGGATCTGGGTCATAATCCCGACAGCCGAAATCTCGACAAGCCAGAATCCCGACAATAGGAATCCCGACTGTCCGAAACCCCGACAACCCAAAGTCCCGACACGGTCGAAATCCCGACAGGGTCAAAATCCCGACAAGCCAGAATCCCGACAGGGTCAGAATCCCGAGTGTCCAGAATCCCGACAAGTTAATATCTAAATACAAACACTCAATTTAGCTGATTAAAATACAATTTTTAACTAACTATTACATATTACTAATTAAAAGTTTAAATAAAAAAATCATAAAAATTATGTCATTACTTAAAAAATAATTTTTAACAAATTGAAATGACCGTTAAAATTTGAAATGAAGATTTATAAAATTCTTTTTATTAAGAAAAAGAAAACATCACTTACACATGCAAACGACATATTTACAGTGACACATTGTGAGCGATACAAGGAAGATATTCCATCACAGGTCGATTATCACGATCGTCCACAACAGTCATAATTCTCCTTTCTCTGTCATCATCTACTTTCCTACGTTTTGGTTGTTGTTCTTCGCGGAGAATGCATTAAACTTAATATTACACATGCTCTTGTTCTTTTTGAAATCCTTCTGTGATGTTATAAACGCCAACATGGGACCGTCCAATTAAGGTCTCCCATCTTCTGTGCCAAGCCTCGACAGCATTTTGAGTGCGCGGAGCTCGCAGTTGTAGGGAATCAAACACGCTCTAGAGTGCTGGTGGAAACATCGGAGGAACGCGAACGGCAATGCCATTACGCAAACGACGCCGCATTCTTCCACGAACTTAGTTGTCTTCGAACCACTGAACGACTTCTAGAGCAGCGGGTGGTAAGTGAGGAAGTAAAGTGTCAAATGCTGCTTAAATTTCGTCAGCTGGTATAAACGCTAACGCAAATAAATGACGAAGCATTAAACTAAATCTTTCATCTGTGCCGTAGCGAGAAGCCAATTCACTGGATTGAATTTTTCTCCAACCACACTGACACAGATTTAAAAAACAAGCCTTATTAATAACGTCAGGAAACTCTGAATTTGAAGCATTTATAGCTGCCTTTTCTAGATCACTAATGATTCTAGATAGCCCCAGTTCAATATTATTTTCTTCAGCGAAATCAATTAAATCTTGGAATAATCTTTTGTAATTTACTTCAGATTTGCTAGTCATCAAAGCATATACTACTGGAAGTATTCTAAAATTTTGAGATCCAACAGGTGCGTGAATTGTATATAGCTGGTAAAATATTGTGGGCACCGTTTTAAATGTGCCGTCCATAATCCGATAAGGTGCCTGTGATAAATGTTTAACATTTGCAACTGTTGTAAACATTAGAATTCTCTCATCTCCAACTGCAGAATCTCTCGATAAAAATAATTCACCAGTTAAAGTATTTCTTAAAGTAGCTGGAATATCAATTTCATTCAATGTTTTTGGTTCTGGTGGCCTTTCGTTTTGCCTGACCCGTTTAATTTTTTTCCGAATAGCTTCTTTTGATGGAAGGGTATGGGCGAATGTTCTGAGAGGTTTTTACGATGTTGCTTTGAATTATCTGACACGGTTCACTTCCGGTATGCCGAGCATCTTCTTTCAATTGGCTAATACATTTTGCGATAGCTGCTTCACTAGCTTGTGGAGCATAGTTATGCTGAGTAAATTTACGGAGATGATGTTGTCCATTCAGAAATATTGTAGTTACTCGACCTTTGCACATATCGTATTTTCTTTTTTCACAACACCAATAATATAAATCGTCGCGATTCTTATCTTTCACCATTAAATAACCACGTGCATTAATTTTATTGCTTCCTTTTTGAGATGGAACAATTTCACAAATTTCAGCCATATTTTGGAACAATTTAATGAGCAAAAAATAAACCGGCAAGGAAGCACTGTCTATCTCGAGGCGAACGTAACCCTATAGCATGTAGAAAGCCTAGGGCTGTCTCATTCCGTCATTGTGAAATAGTTCCCTCTTTCTCCTATTCACATAGATTATTGTGAAATAGTTCCCTCTTTCTCCTATTCACATAGATTATTGTGAAATAGTTCCCTCTTTCGCCTATTCACATAGATTATAAAAGGCCTAAAAGATAAGAAATGACCCTCGAGGGAGGTCAGCCGACCCTTTGTCATTACGATGTCCTTCCGTAAGCAGCTGTAGAAGTATGTTAATGGGTCATTAGGCCTTATTGGGATTTTGCCCGTGTCGGTATTTTGACCCTGTCGGGATATTGGACAATCGGGATTTCGACCCTGTCGGGATTTTGGCTTGTCGAGATTTCGAACCTGTCGGGATTTTGGTTTGTCGGGATTTCTACCCTGTCAGGATTTTGGCTTGTCGGGATTCCGTCTGTCGGGATTCTGGCTTGTCGGGATTTCGGCTGTCGGGATTATGTCCGGATACCAGATTAATGCACCTCTAGAAATACGAGATCAATCGGCCATTATGTGTTTGATTGCGAAATAACTAAAGATGTCCATTTTTAAAAATATACTGCAATTTCAGCCCCGCTTTGGTTTGAACAACTCCTTAAAAATAAGTTTCTTCGAATAAACTTTAAAGTCTTATCAACTATATTTCGACTAATTGCGATAATCTAAAAGCTACTTTGTGGGGTATTACTATTTAAATCTAAAGTTCTAACTTATAACCCCACGAACACCAACAAGCGAATAATCGCTTAAGTGTGTGAATAGAGCACGTAACACTTAAAGAGGGTTTATAACCCTTTATTTTTCAGTACATTTACAAATTAAAAGGTAAACCGAAGCTATCAGAGATCTAACTAGTTGGCCCCTAAGTATTAATTAAATCGGCGAAGCCGAGCAAGGGCCTAAAGTATGGCCGAGCGTAGTAACAGCTAAGAGAGACGTAGCCAAGAGGCAAACGCACGCTAGTCAGGGAATCAGACTCTCTCTCCCGAAGTCGGTGAAGTCACGACTTAAATAGTACGCTTTCTCATTCGCATTAACTGTGTTTCTGAATTTACATTCTGACAGGAAATTGTAAGCTGAAATTAGAATAAGATAGGAAAGATACAAAACTTAAAATAACTGTTAATGAACTTAGGATAAACCGTACAACCTCTGTTCACCTAGTTCACCGATAGATCCTCGTCTACGAGATCTGGAAGTCCTTTTCACTCACTCGGTTACACATGGGATTATTACCGGAGACTTCAACGCTACCAGCCCCCTCTGGGGAGAGAGGAGAGAAGATACAGGATTCTCATGGACTTCCTGGCATGCCATAATCTTGTGGTCGCCAATGAAGCTGATTCCCCACCAACCTTTTGGACTACGCGGTCTGAGGGATGGCCGGACTTGACTATCGCAATGCCAAACACACCTGCTCTACTGCAGGATTGGAAAGTAGAATATGAAGAGACAGCCAGCGACCCTCGTTTGATTGTCTTCAAGATTGGTCTTCCCACCACTTATGTGGTGAAGAAACGATACAAAACCGTTTACGGAGGACATCAAAATTTTCTAAATGTTCTGGTTCCACATGCCCCACATCTAATTGACTTGCTCACAAAATGTCATACTCAAGAGGACATGGATGATGCCTACAATCGTATGATTAGCTACATAGATACTGCCTGCAAAAGTGCCTACAGAGTCAAGAATTACAAGAGCAGGCGAAATATGCACTGATGGACCCAAGAGCTCCAAATACAACGAAGCCGCACAAGGGCTGTAAGTTGACGTGCGCAATCTGCACAGGATCCAGCTGTAAGAGAGCTCCAGCTACAGGAGTATGGAATATCCCTGGCAAAATATAAAAGGACAATGCAGCGTACTAAGGTCGCTTCCTGGCGGAACTTCTGCGCCAACACAACCGCTGTATACGGTCAAGCCTACAAAGTAGCCGCCAATAAAGTTTTCGGGATATTGCTCGGAGAACAGTCTTGGTTGAGCCAACTTGGCTTCTTTAAGGGTATGGGCGACATTCCATCATAGCAACGGAAGTAAATACTACAGATTAATTACTACAATAATAAATACTAATAATAAATACTACAGAAAATAAGTAATACTACAGATAATCCTTTAGCAAGGGAAAAGTATTACGGCTGTCTACCTAGAGGAAGTACGTCATCGAATGACAACCATTGCCTGCCATTCCACAATAAGCTGTTTCTCCCTTTTTGGCGTCAAGGCTGTTCTCCGAACAATATCCAGTTTTTCAGCCTACGATGCTACCGAGAAATTTCTACCCGAGTGCGACAAACAATGGAGATGTGGTAAGGCATATCCTCGATAACATCTTCCCAGAGGATAATGAAGCAAGAGACCAGCCAATGCACCAGAAGTTGCGAAGAAATATAATCAATTATAAAGGGCAACTACAACAGTATTATGAAACACCCCCAATTGCAACAGAGATAAGGAGGATAGTAAAAGCGCTAGACCCGAAAAAAGCTCCTGGTGTGGCGAAATGGCCCTGAGAAAATAAAAATCCACTTCAACTGGGTTTGAAACACGAAATGAACAGAAAACGTGGTTAGAACAGACCCGCATCTTTATTAACGTTTTAAACTCAACTGCCAGATAGGATATTATAAGTAAAACAGTATAATTTTGTTTCCCTTCCAAAAAGGTTAAACGATATAACTGTATTAATTTCCAACATTCTCCCCACCTTGCAAAATGGGAATTTTGAAACATCAATATAACTTACATTTCTAAACTAAAATGTAAAGGGATTTTAAAGTCAATAAAGTTCGTATAGTTCCAAATTCTCAATAAAATTCATAAGTCCAGTTTTTGTGGAAGTAGTACTTATCTGCCAAGACGAGTTTTTCTAAAACATCTTGGATTACTTATTTCCTGTTCTTTGATAAGTGTATATTGAACCCTTTGATCGTTTTGGTTTACTTTATAAATTTACTTGTCTACATTATTCCCCACGAAAGGGAGTTTACCTGAATTATTGTTTAGTTCAAAAGGGAAGAAGCGTTGAACTGGCCTAAGTACAACTCCAGAGGATGTTCTTAGCTTCACAAGACGTGTGATATTATCTTCTCTTGGAAAACAGTTCAAATACTCCCCCAACATCCAGTCTATTCGTTTCTTGTTATCATTTCCGATGAGAACAATGCCATTCACTTTAATTATTCCTCTTTTACTCTTTGCAATGTTTCGAAGAAAGCCTAGATATTCCTTCTTAAAACGAGTTCTAAGTTCTTCTCTAACTCGTTTTAAATATTTCCATCTTTCTATTATGCTCATAGAGTTAATTTCATCTGAATCATACACATTACTGCCAATTAAGTTTTATACGAACATAGAAGGTTTTAACGGTGAAAATCACCACCTTCCTCCTACAGGTAAGTCAAAGGTCTGTTGTTCACTAGGCTTTCACATTCGCACAGGAAGTTTAGAAATTCTTCACATCCTAAACAAGCGTGTCTCAAATATTTTTGGAAAAGATCCTTTAAAACTCTTAGTAACTTCTCCCAAAATCCTCCCCACCATGACTCAGTGGGAGGAATGAATTTCCATTTTATTTTCATTAAGGTACACTTCCTTTCGCTATCAGCCCAATCCAATTGATTCATAGTTTTATTTAAACCTCGAAATTCGAACCATTGTCAGAGTATATGACTTCAACTCGACCTCCAAGGATCCAAGGATTAATTATTACGGAGTGCCTAGGGTAAAGAACCCTCTACCTCCACATCATAGTTAATAAAAGGGAGAAGAAATAGGAAAAATACGTGAAAGATGTTAAGGAAAAATAAAAAAGAAGACAACATGACTTCAGAAAAATTACAGAGACAAAAAGAAGAACTTATAAAAATATTATAAGTTCAGAAAAATTAAGCAGCGATTAGCGAGATACGATCTCGGGATCTTTCGGTCTCGAGTCTAACGCGCTAATCACTGAGCCACTGAGAATACAGAATTTTTTTGGTATTTTAAGATTTTTAATAATTTTTTGGGGGGAGATTTTATAATTTTTTAACATGAATACAACACCAATGATAAAGCAGATAGGAAAGATTTTACGATTAATACGCTTCTTGGTCACATGGATTGTAATATACTTATATGCTACTAGTGTAATGACTACTTACCGGTGAATAGCAATTTGGCAGATTAAATCTGCGGTAAATGAAGTGATATTTAAAAGAAACAGATTGATAATCATCTGTGAGGCATATCTGGAGCAGCTGGAGCAGCTGAGTGTTCGTCGCTGGAACTGAAGGCTGGGTGGGGTGGATCGTCGTCTTTTAGCAGGAGGGAAGATCCCGCTCTACCGTTCAATCACAGACCGTTGTCGTTTTGAGGAGCTTGGGATTGACGAATCGTAGGCAGGCAGCATTTGTAAAGCACGATTATCAATCTGTTAAATTTTAGCAAACAAATTTTGACTAAGTCTTTTAATTAAGACATCAATAGATTTAATTTTAAGCTCCGAATGAATAACGTCATTACGAACATACCAGGGTGCATTAAGGGCTAAACGAAGGTCTTGTTCGAATAATCGAAGCATAGAGAAGAGCTTTGTTTTTAATAGACAGATGGCTCTTTCAAGCTAATAAGGGGTATAGTTGGGTTCTGACTATCTTCGCTTTCTTGAGAACATTCTCAATATGAAGACGCCAGATTAATTTTGAATCCAAGGTAACGCCAAGGTGTTTATACAAATTACACCAGGGAATGTAATCGTCAAAAAGCTTTAAGTTAATGGTAGGGTATGGAAGATGGGACTTGTGAAAATTATAGCAGCACATTTAGCAACATTAAGTTTGATTTTCCAGGTAATGAGCCAGAGCTCAAGACTAGAGAGATAACTCTGAATTTTTAGAACCAGAAAATGCAGGCGTTTGTGTTGAGCTAGGATGGCCGTGTCATCTGCATAAAGAGCGAGAGTGACACTTGGTAATTCTGGGATGTCATTAATAAAGATATTGAAAATTTGAGGGCCAATAAGGGAGCCCTGTGCTACGTCACTAAGGATTGGACGGGGTTTAGAAATGATAGTGTTAACTCGTACAGAAAAAGAACGATTAGTGAGATACGAGTTAATAATGTGAATTAATTGAGCAGAAAAACCAAGTCGTATGAGCTTGATCATAATACCTATACGCCAAGTCCTATCAAATGCTGTGGCTATTATCAAAGAATAAAGAGCCAGTAAGCATTTTATTGAGGAAGCCTTCATGAATGTACTCGACTGTCCGGAGGAGCTGGTGCATTGTGCAGTGCTTTTTACGAAAACCAAATTGTTCATCAATAAGGACATTTTGATTCCGGAGAAAAACCTTCAGGCGTTCAAGCAATATAAACTCGTATAGCTTAGATAACGAGGATAGAAGGCTGATAGTTCTGTAATTTTTAGGGCTAGAATGGCATAAGCCAGGTTTTGGAATAGGCACTACAAGTGCTCGTTTCTAGCTATCCGGAAAATAGCAATGCAATAGCATAAAGATAATAATCATTACTATTGAGAAAAAACAATTGGGAGGGAGATATTTAATCACACGATTAGAAATCCGGGTGCTTTACTAGGTTTGAGCCTAGTAACATAATTACTATCCTCGAAAAGTATAGTATAAGAAAAGTGTAGTATAAGGAAGGAAAAGGAGAGTTTAAGAATGTTTCAATATCTTGTTGGAAGGTATTCGCGTTATTCGCAAAAATGCCTTCATTATGAGGTATAAATTGTGTTTGGTCAACTCGACCTCTTCGTGAAACAAAACGTCTAAAAGCATCTATAAAGACGTTTGTGCTCAAAGAAGTGATTAATTCAAGATGAACAGCTCTAAAAACTGCACACGTGAAAATTACTATCCAAGCTCTTTTGAATTCCCTTTCAAGAACACTGGGCCAGCGAGATCGATTCCTGTCACTTGAAAAGTTTTAACCACTTTTGTCTTGTCTTCAGGTAAGAGGTACTTCTAAGGCTTTAACGGCATATCTCTGGTATGTGACACATCTTTTTACCGCAGAACGTATGGTTTTTCTACTTTGATAATCCAAACTCTTTCTCTCAAAATCATTAGAAGTGTTTGTGTTCCAGCATGTTTATGTTCTAAGTGTAATTGCTCGATCATTCTTTCTACAATTACATTTTTTGAAGGTAGCAATATAGGGAATGCATATACCAGCAAATCTGAAGAATCCAAAACGCGAGATTTCATTCTTAAAATTCCATTTTCATCAACGAAAATCTGAAGGTTTTTCAGATCACACTTTCTTCGTTCTTCTTCAAAACCATCTTTTGTATAAGAAAAAATAAAGTTTTTTCTGCTTTCTAGAATTCTTCAACAGATATATTAGCCACATGGTTTTCGTTTTTCATATAAGTAGGTCGAAATCTTAACATCCAAACAATAGTTCGTACAATCATAGAATATTTCGAAAATCTGGAGGCAAATTTAGCTAGAATAGTTTCAACCGTTGAATTTTCGCCGAAATGACAATTCGACGTTGTTCTCCGTCAATTTCTTTCATATCAAAATCAGGATCATTTGAAGGCCAAGTTTCTGGAGGTTTCTTCAGAAATTCAGGTCCTGTCCACCATTGGGATTTTAGGAGTTGGAATGGATAGCAACCTCTTGCCAATAAATCAGCAGAGTTTAAGATGCCTGATATATGTTTCCAACATCCTTCTTTGCTGTAATCTACTCGGTTTTCTACAAAAAAAGACCAATTAATTCGTTTCTTTAGCCATGCTAAAAGCACTCAAGAGTCTGACCAGAAATAAGTCTTCAAGTTTATACCATTCACGCTCTTAATAGCCAATTGATATAATCTTACACCCAGAAGTGAGGCCATTAATTCTAACTGCGGTATAGTGATTTCTTTCAATGCTGTAGAGTCGGTATTTCGCTAGGACAAGACTCAAGTAAACTTCTTAATGTTCTTCCGTTCTTAAAAATATACAGGCACCATACGCTAGTTTACTTGCATCACAGAAGATGTGTAAAGAGCTAGTTAAATTAACTAAAATTCTTCTTGGGATTCGGCAGTTATTCAAAAAATGTATTTCTGTAGACCATTAACTGAACTCTTTCTGAATGTCTTCTGATAGTTCCTCGACCCAGTCAGACTTTTTCCAAGTCTTCTGCGAAATAATCTTTCGAATATGAAGAGCTGGTAAATAAACTCCTATAGGATCAAAAACTTTTGAATGCATGAATGGTGGATTCGTCTTGTGGGAGCTTCAGACCAAGATACCACTCGACATCCCAATTCATCTGATGGGCGGTACCGCTGAAGAACGAGCATATTTTCTGGACTCTCATTCAAATCTAAACTACTTTCCTAACCTCTAAGGTTGAACCCAGGTGTAAACATCAGTTCTGTGGCTTCAGTAATGTGTTATTCGATTTCTTCATCTTTAGAGATACCAGTAAGTCAATTATCCATATAGAATGTGCCTTTTAACTTTTTTGCGCTTAGATGTTCAGGTGGATTTTCGAACAAATTACGTAGGCATGCTGAAAGAAGAAATGGAGAACAGCAAACACCAAAAACTACTCTGCAGTGTCTAAATTCAACAATATTTTCTTTATCCCACCTCAAGAAGAGTAGGAAATCTCTATCTGCTGGATCAATTCGAATTTGTAGAAATGCTTTTCCTATATCAGAAGATAAAGCGACTGCATAAATTCTAGAATTAGTTAAAACTATTGGAATTAAATATATTAAAATTGACCCAACTTCCAGACAATCGTTCAGAGAAGATCCATTTTCATCTTTGGAAATGGCCTAATTTTCATAGTACAGTAGATCCCCGATTATCCGCGTCTGCCGCACAAAGTTTTTTTTACAAGCGTAAAGCAAAGAAAATAAAAATGTTCACAAAACTGAGCGAAACAATAAATTTTCTAACATCGCGCTTATTTATGGCAAAAATATCCCAGGCCTTCTCTGAACCTTCCCCTCTGATTAGAAAGTGATTTCTTATTCACCCTTGCAGTGCCCACTCCACCGCCCTCTCTCGTCTTAATTTTACTGACACGTTCACTTCCTCCCACTCGCCATTGTTAGTGTAAGCCTGATAGTGTTTGCAAACCGGTCGGAGTTACATAATTTCTTATATTTTATTGTGCTCAGTGCTTGTGCTTTTTGGTTTTATGTTTTTCGTTACCGATTTAAAATGTCAGGAAAGCGAAAGAAGGTTGTGTTGACGATTGCGCAAAAACTATAATTAATTTCCCAATTAGCAAAGACGCTACAAGGGACCAGATGGAATTGGATTATGGAATCGCGGAAACAACAGTGCGTGACATTCTAAAGCAAAAAGACAAACTGGTGAACTTTGCATCAATATCGGACAGTGCTTCCGCAACGAAAACGTGAAAAACTGTGAAGGGTTCTATCTTTGATGAGCTAGACACAGCATTGACAGAGTGGTTAGCTCAAGTTCGAAAAGAGGGTACTCCTGTAAATGGTCCTATGTTTGCGGCGAAGGTGAAAACCTTTTTTGAGTTGTTAGGCCTGAAAGGAAATTTTGATGGGTCTTCTGGCTTATATTAATATAACTTTTCTGAGAGCCTGAATCACACAATACTCTCACTGTAAATGTTTTATTATCAACAACAATATGTGCAATCAGAGTTTGTAAATAGGAAAAGGAATATTTAGATGAAATAGACAAAGTTTTAACTAGTTCTGAATCATTTGCATTCCGTTTTATCATTTTCATAGTTTTTAATGTTGGAACACATTATAGAATAATGCTGAAGTTTACATAACCCACATCTTACAAAAGCTCTGCATTTTGAACTCATATGACCCGTTTTTAAACATTTAAAACAAGCGCCTTTCTTCTTCAGCATTTTATTACGTTCATCAATTGAAGAATCAGCAGCTGTAGTACAGTCTTGGGAATTATGACTTTTTCTATCACAAAAAATGCAAACTTTCTCTTTAATTCGAGAATTCTCTGTTGAAACTAAGGCAGCAGCCGTAGGAATATCTTTATTTCCGCTGTTAACTCTCGAATTACCCTTTGTTTCGCCATTAAAGGAAATTTGTTTTCGTCATTAAAAGAACCTTTTCTAAGTTTTAATCTTTCCTCACCTTCTACTTCTATTTTTAAAAATTCCAATAACTCGCATAAACAATCATCAGGATTTTTAGTCGAAGCCTTTTTAGCTACCCGTTGTCTTTCCCAGATCCTAAAAATGTTTTCGGGAATAGCTGACTCAACTAACGGGAAAAGCATTGCTGCATAGTTTTCTTTAGTTACGCCTAAAGATTCTAAAGCACGTAGCTGTGTTTCTAATTTGTCATAGAGTTGTGAAATTGGAATATTTTTTTCCTTTTAGTAGAACTAGGGACAATAATTCAAGGACATGGAATTCTATTAAAAATTCTTCCTTCCCATATCTGGATTTTAAAAGCTCTATAGCTTTCTCATAATTTTCTTTTGAAGGTGGGAAACCTTAGATTAATTTTTGCGCTGATGACCCAGGTTTCATATTAAGTCTCAAATATTCAAATTTATCTTCATTTGATAAAGAATGATCATTTGGAATTTGGTAAACTGTCCCGAGTAACCAATCCAGTTTCTTAAATCTCCATCAAATTTTGTTAATTCCATCTGAGGTAATTTTTTCTGAGTTTTGAACCCATTCTCAGATACAGCTTCAACATCTGAGAGTACTGTTTCAGTAAAAATTGTTTCTTTAATATTAAGAACTCTTAATCCGTACTCACCGCATTTCGCCATTTCCTGTTCCACTTTATCTTCTGTCACATTTTTATCTTTCAGAAGTTCTCCTAAGTGAGTGGAATTTAGAGCATTAATCCTTTCATATTTTATTTTTAATGCTTCTAATCTTGCTTTCAGTTCTGTTTCATCCCCTCTACTGGAGATAAGTTCTTCTAAACCATTTGCTTCAACTGTGAACAATCGCCGAAGAAGCCGTCGTTCTGTCGTCTCCACCGTTTATCTTTAACTCGAAAGAGTCCTATCAAACATACGCCAATATGTGGCGAAATGGCCCTGAGAAAGTAAAAATCCACTTCACCTGGGTTTAAAATACTTACGAAATGAATATGAAAATGTAGTTAGAACAGACTCACATCTTTATTAACATTTTAAACCCAATTGCCAGATAGGATATTCTAAGTAAAACAATATAATTTTGTTGCCATTCCAAAAAGGTAAATATAAAACGATATAACTGTATTCATTTCCAACACCTGGATCTGATGGGGTTGATACAACAGCAGAATCCCATACCTTCTTACTGCCTTCCTAACAACCTGTTGGAAACTCAGTCGCTTCCCTGCCGGCAAAAAGAGAGCTGATGTTACCCTCTTTCTCAAGCAAGGGAAAGATCCTAACAATCCATCCTCGTATAGACCCATCTGTCTACTTCCTGCTCTTGGAAAACTTTCGGAGAGACTAATCCTGCGCCGACTATGGTTCCATCTCGAACAGAATAACCTAATTCATCAAGCACAGTATAGTTTTCGTGCTGGATACTCAACCGAACATTCACTGCAGCAGTTAGTCGACACGGTCCATAAAAATAGAGCCTAGGATTGCCACACAGCGGTCGCAGCTCTTGACATTAAGGGAGCCTTTGACTCGCTGTGGTGGCCAGATATCATTGAGCTTTGGAACAGTTTCACTGTCCTCCTATCATTAGATATCTGCTTAGAAGCTACCTAGATAATAGACAAGTCCAGGTCACACTGGACGGAGTAACGGTGGCCAAATCCCTACAGAGAGGTTGCCCACAACAATCCTGCCTCAGGCCGACCTTGTAGAACCTAGTTGCAAATACCGTTTTCGCTCTGTTTGAAAACCAAGAACGAATTAAACTGCTAGCTTACGCCGACGTCTTCCTAGTCACAGTGGCAGGTCGCTCAAACCTGAGCAATAGAACACAAGAGTGCCTAGACATTATTTCACAGTGGGCCAGAGAACATAAACTTGAACTTTCCGTCCGAAAAATGCAAACTCTCATCATAGGTAAATCTTTCTCATAGGTCTCATCATTCTGTTTAAACTGGTGTTAGGATATGAGATGCAATTTAGTTGTCATCTTATGGGTGATCCAAGAAAGTCTCATAACTCATTGGAGATTGTAATATCATTTTTTGCATATGGCATTCATTTGCATTAATAGAATTGAGCTGTGTATAGGACTATGTAGGGTTTAAAGCTGAAGCCTGCGAGAACTCAGTACTGCTCAGGTTTTGAGCGAAATCATAATTACAGTTAGTGTTTAAGTTACTTTAGAGTTTATAACATTTTGGTACTCTTCGGTTATCTGGACTGGATTCAGAAATGTATGTATGTATGCCTGTATGCATGGATATATGTGTTCATGTATGCATGTATATATGTACTTGTATATGTATATGTGTGTATGTATGCATGTATATGCATATATGTGTGTATACACCCAGATACAAACACATGTGCGTACGTGCATACATTTTGTAATCTGATCCCAATAACAGAAGAGTACTAATATTTCTTTTAAATGCAAAAATGAATCATAATATTCATAAAAAATCTTGTTATGAATGCAACATGTTATAGTAAAATTTATATTGATAGTAGCCTGTATGCATGCTTCCCTTTCCTTTGAAAAACCAAAATACATTCCAAACACTTGAGCAGTTAAGATTGTCAATCTCCATATCCAAAATGGATCCTGTCACAAAAAATAATTTTTAGAAGTACTCATTTAGTTAATAAAGTGGCCATAATGTCAAGAAAGCTTTAAATTTAGTATGAACCAAAATTAAGATGCAGTTTCATCTGAACACAATATTGTTAAAAATAGTTACTTTTTATGTTCAGTAATGTATTTTGTTACTTCTAGTTTCTTCACCATTCCTTTGTTTGTTTCACCTGAGTTTCATAATACTCATATTATAATATTTTAATTAATTTATTCTTCGTTCCTTTTATCATTTTATTTTTATATTACCTACATCATGATTTCTTAGTGATTTGTTTGAAAAGTTTTGTCGTTTTATTTAATTTTTATGATACTTTAATTTATTATTTACAAATTTAGTATTAACTTAAAAACACATATCTTTCCATTGCATTTAATTTTAATTGTTGTCTTATTATTTTATTTATTTACTCTTCCTGATGGCCATCCATAGTTTTCAAACACTTCTAATTTTACAAATAATGCTCTGGACCAGGTCTGAAATGTAAGAGAAAGAGCACAAATTGAACCAAGAAAGTCAATCTTTAATGTGAAACATTATAAATATTAAATACAGTTGTAGGGGTTTCTATTTATTTTTAATAACCAGTTAAATTTAAGTTTATGTTCTTTCCTATAAGCCTTCATTCCTTTAATTGTCAATGCTAGAATATTTAAATTTGATAGCATGCATGAAGTAATGCAGATTCTACCAGTGGGAGAAAAATTTAAATACTAAGCTCTAGAAGGCAAGGTTAGAGAGTGTGGGCGAACTCTGTGCTTTTTGTAGCGTGAGTTTCTGCTTAGCATTGATTGCTGGTTAAATGGACTTAACAGCTATTACTTTGCTGCCACTAGATTTTCAGCACTCTTTTAGGAAACAGGATAGTCTGAGCCCTGTAGCGTAATTCCGCTACTTTTAAATATCTTCAAATTTTGAGTTTAGTTCTTACTGTTTCAGTTACCACCCAAGCAGAGGCGAAGTTTTTTAGCGTCGAGTTGACGCATTGTAAATTTCTAAAGAGTGTAATAAAGATTACTTTTAACCTTTCTTCTGTGCAGTCACTACTCTTCCAGTTTTCACACAACAGATAAACAAACGGACCCTACACAGTAGAATCCCACAAACTCTACATTCCATATATCTTGACAATCACATTGTTTTAATTGTTAAAACCTGCTGGTAAGCAGAATATTGTTTTCGAAATAATGTGTTGGTTTATTAATAGCTAGACTAATAATTTCTAACATTGCTTGTATGTTTCAAACAGTGTAAGCACATATAAATTACTGTATTATTGTAATTACTGCATGTATTTATGCGTATGAATCTTTACATGTTTTCTTGTTGTGTTCAAAGATTCACCATGGTATTCTAATTCTGCAGTTTGCCTGTTTCCCTTTGTGACTACTGGAATCTGTAATGAATTTGATGACAGAGTTTTTTTTTCTTTTTGTGGAAATTCCAGTCTACTCCATACCTCGTCATTAACAACATGACTGAAGAAAGTCAGATAACTGCTATTGATTGATTACTTCTCACATTCCTCCTTTCTGTGCTATTAGCAGGTTTATTGCTGTACCATATTGTAGGCAAAACTCAGTTTATTCTGTGTAGAGTTTCTCGGTTTATATCCAGACTTACAAGTATTGCATTGTTTTGTCTATGCAAGTGAAAATGTCAAACAAGAAGAAAAGAAAACAAATTAACATAAAAATGGAATTGATATTGGATGCCTTGAAAGACTGGACAAAAAGAAAACTATAAACAAAAGTGTCATAGATTTTGGTGTTGGATGAAAGATTATGAGTCTTGAATAACCCACCTCTTCTTCCATAAATCTCAGCATTCTCTCAGTCCACATCAGTTTGCAGGACTCTATTGTAAACACTTAGATGCTTAGATTCTGACTTTGGATAAATTTCTCAAAGCAGAATATTCTAAAAAATGAAACATATGTCGGAGAACATTAAAGGAAAGAACTTCCTCCCTTCCCATTAAAAAAATTTATGCAGCCCATTCAGTAAAAGAACATATCTAAAAACAAGGTACTAATTTTGCTAAACCTCACACTCATCTATTATGGACCTTAAATTGCACTGTTTGGCAGCAATTTTTATTTTACCAAACTAGTAGTTAACAGGGAAATGTGTACGAGTAATTTATTGATGTTTTAAGTTGTTGCTATTACTTAGATATAGAAGTATAGACGTTGACTGTGTAATAAAGTTTATAGCAATATAATGTGAATGCAGTTTATAGATTTTTTTTTTTAATTTCAGATCATGTCTTTGCATATGCACTTTTTTTACCTTATTTTGTGTAACATATTATAATAGAAATTTTTTTTTCAACATAAGCATTTTCACACTTTTAACAGCACTTTTAATCTTAATTTATATATTTATTTATTCATTATGTACAATTATGCACCACAATAATAAAAAAACAAAAGAATCTGCTCCTTATGTTTAATTTAAGATTTGTAATGATAAGTTGCACTGTTGCATGTTTTAATATAATTTTCAGAAGTTTGTAAACGAGTCGCTAAAGCCGCAAAATTTAGGCAGTTCAAGCTTTTCCTTAACAGCTTGGACCCACAAGCGACTGACCTGTAAAATTGCTGAACACTGGTAACTCGGTCTCGGGCTGGAAGTTTGGTGAACAGGCTGCTTCCGAGGCACTTTTGTTATTTTCTCCATGTGTAATGTGTGTATGAACTAGTTTTCCTTAAAACATCCTCCACAAAGGCACTTTTTAAGCAAATAGCCCTTTACTATAATCAAATAAACCAAACCAAACAAATCCTAACAGCTGAATGGAATTCTTGTGGAATTCCCTGTGTGATACAATATTTTTTAGGAAGATAGCCGCTATGTAGGGTTACCAGACATTGGAGATATGCCCAAATAATTCAAAATTTGTAATTCTACCTGGACTGTGTCTGAGGACTGCAAAATGTCTGCTATTTTTAGCTGAAACTGTCTGCTTGTCTAGTTAATAAATTTTACCACTAAATGTATCAGCTCCAATAGAAAGGATTTTTTCAATAATGAACAATAAATATTGCTGGCTGGAAAGACAGCTGCCAACAGTAAAGAAACTTTTAAACTTCAAAATGAATTCCGAATATTCATCCGGAAACTTTTCTGCACATTAAAAAAAAAGTTTTTGCTGATTTTATTATCTAATGGAAAATATGCAAGAGCAGGTCCAGAAACAAGAACCCCAGCCATCTGCATCCTCTTCAGAGTAGGCATACTGCTAAATATATGCAGTCCACTTTTCAGTGTCTTTAATATTTTGTTCTTTTTTTATATTTTCCTTTTATTCCTTCATACTTCATAACTATGGGAAACATGAGAAAAAATAATAACCCTATCACTGTGTGCTTTTATATAATTAAGTGACAAAAATTCAATTTAGAAGCATCAGTTTCCAAAATCAAAATTACAATCCGAGTAACTTACTGAAAAAGACACTTCATGTAACATCTTGTTAAAATCTCATCACTGCTGTAAGCCTAAAGGTAAAGAACATTGAAATGATTACTAACATTGATACTGGTACAGTAATGGAAGATTAGACTAGCTGGACATTGCACAGCCCTTGCTAAATATATGCACAATATTTTTACAGCTACTGGAATTTGCTGTAATTAAAAGTTTTTAATCTACTCTACTGAAACCCTTTTGAGTGATTTTATTCAGAAATGCTTGAAATGAATATTTTATAAAGTAAATTAGGCACTAAATGCAATTATTGTATTCACAAATTTTTCTAATTTCCCACATTCCATTTTTATTTACCGTTTCTGACATAAATTCTGAAGGATGACACTTCCTTAAATGATGGCTTATGTTCTATTGTGGGAATAAATTTTCACGCAATGTGGACACACGAAATTTATTTTCACTTGTATCCATGTTAGAACGCTGCATACTATTTTGCGAGTTTGAATGCACCGCCGTTGGCACGGCAAAGAACATCTAATTCTTTCACTGTGATATACGCGAAATTCATCGCCAATATACCGCTTCGGGACTTTGATGGTGATAAACAAAATCATCGCCAAACTAGTACAACCCTCATACTGGTCGTAGATCATATTGAGCATGAGCGCTGCACTTTGACCTTGTAGACACTTCAGTTAATGTTCAGAATCAATTTTAAAGAACGAGTACGTAGTTAAAATTCTGAGGAGATAGTAAAATAGCAATCACTGCTTTCTCAACAAGGCTGTTGTCTTTAAGTTTCAGTTAATTTGATGTAGCTGATACGTAAGAGCTATTTTTTTTAATTATTCTGGATAATAAAATAGTTAAAAGTGAAGGCTCTAAGTGTAGAATTGGGTGCCGTTTCATTGGCGAAAAATTTTGTTCAGTTTTGGCGATGAAACTGCATTTCTGGTTACCATGAGAGTTTTAACTTGGTTTTAGCTTCTCGATTTTTTAAGTGAAAATAAATCGATGTGCACATAGACAAAGTCAAGGCAATGTGCAATGACTAAAGTTTGTGCAATTCTCTGATTTTTTTTTAAGTGAAAATAGATCGATGTGTACATGGACACGGAATTTGTGAAATTTTTCGACTTCTTATTTTGGTTTTGTTTAGCGGCTATCTTGAAATTGTGCCTTCCTAGCGTCAAAACAGAATCGCCAAAATACAAGGGGTCAAAAAAGAATTGCGTCAAAAGGCGTCGTCGATTTTGGCGTCAAAAAAGAGTCGCCAAAAAACAAGGAGCACCCAATTGTAAACTTTTACAAGTACTTCTTATGCTAATTATCTTGGAGACTAGTGTCATATTTTGTTTAATTATTAGAATTAGTAATTAAAAAATGAAAGTTATTTTGAACATTAATATTCTAGCAGTTTTAATGGAATTATTATTATCCATTTGATTTAAATTGTTTAGAAAATTGTACTAATATTATTAAATGTACTATTTATTTAAATTGAGTGTATTAAATATACATTTGTTCAATGGAGTTCTGAACAATTAGTACTTCTTTTTCTGCATCCCCAGCAATACGGTTTTAAAGTAAATGGGGAAGGTAATTATAATAATGAAATGTATTTAGGTTTTGTAATTATTATTTATACTTGAATAATGCATAATTTTGCTATGCAATACTTTTTGAAGCAAAAATCTTATGAAGAAGTTTTAATCAGAATTATAATCAACAATCAGAATTATAAGATAATAATATTACGATATATTAAACTATTTCAATTTGATGTATTTCTAAATGTAAGAAATTTAAAAATACCTGAACACTTTTATGTTGTTAAACATAATAATATCATCATATCAAATATTGTTTATTTTGTTGTAGAACATAATAAACAGTAATATTTTCATAAGCTACGAAGGTCACTAGTAATTAAATGGATGAAGCCGTGAAATACTGATAGTTTTGTAGTTGAAGAGACTGATTAAATATAATAGTTTTTATTGTGTTTCATACGTGTAGTGGAAATATTAGTCGCCTTTTTAAAGATCTCCATAAATGCATTTATACAGATGGTCTTGCATGGTCAGCCAAAAATTAACCAGCCAGCTAATGTACAGTGTTTAATTTGTGGGCATATATCTTATTACTATGTATCATCATGCAGATAATTTTATACTTAGTCAGGCAAGCTGTTCGATTTTCACTAGTGCAGTAAGTAGGTGTTTTCCTATTTTTAAATACTGTGGAATAAGTTAATATTCTCACTAACTTGTTTTACAAAAAGAATAAAGAAAATAAAAATGTATGTTACTTTTTCTATTTCAATTACTTCACTTTTTTTTAAAGCTGTGTAGAAGAATAAAGTTTCCAAACTATGCAAATGTAGTCTATTTGAACATAGAAAGGAACTTAACTGTGGAAGTTATAATAGTACTTAAGGCCTTTTAAGAGTGTGAAAATGACTGACAGTTATGATAATAATATGTAGAATTTGTAAAATAAGTACTTAGTAATTTTAAAATATGTTTTTCATAAAAACATTTTAAGGAATATAATTTTCACCACATACTAAAACATGTTCTTTTATAGCATAGTACAGCTCTTTTCATCTTTTCAATTCTCTCCTCCCATTATATGTGTTACAGGTATATGATGCTTTAATAGAGATCATCTAGAACCTTAACAGCTAGTAATGGAAACTTTTTTATATACTTTATTAATTCTACGTATGCAACTTTACAATGGGTGGCTAGTTTTAGTGCAGGTATGTAATATCTAATTTTTTTTAACATTTGTGTTTAAAAATCTGCTACAAATTTGCTTGCATAATTAAGTCCATAATTTTGTTTTTTCATAAGATTTTATTTTATGATTAGGTAAAAATATATTTCACAGTATCCCTTGGCGATTTTTGGTCATTGGCCAGCAAGGCACAGTTTCAAGATAGCCACTACACAAAACCAAAATAACAAGTCAAAGAATTGCACAAACTCGGTGTCCATATTCATATCGATATATTTTCACTTAAAAAAATCAGAGAATTGCGGCAACTCAGCATTGCAGACGCCTTTGTCCTTGTACACATCGATCTGTATTCCCTTAAGTCACGAGAATGATGATGGCATATAATATTAAAACTGTGTTACTTATCACCAAAATTGAACAACATTTGTAGCCAATCAAAGCTCAAGAAATTGCATTTTAAATCACACAATGAAATAACATAAAAAAGGAAATATATATTATTGCTTATACGCACTGCAAAAAGGAAATATCGACTTACCACATTTAGATATTTCTGCGTCTTCAGCCTGTGGCACACAAAATTCCTTAACAGCATCCAAAGATTTTCTAAAATTATCTGAAGTAGAATATGCGTACTGCTGTTACCAGATAAATTCGCAAAAATAAGAGTACAAAATATCCTCCGTAGTGCCGGACTGTCGGTGGCATTTCTTGCATGAACCTTTCTTGCAACAAATCCATTCAAAGCCATCTGAACGATCATTATGTTCGACAATATGCATTTCCTTTGTACAAATAGAACACTTAGGATTGGTATCAGAACTGCCCCATGATAGGTGGTGAGCGTTAAAATCACCACTAATAATCATAGGAATATTGTTGATTTCACAGAAACTCACAAGATCTATAAATTCTTGCGGAATGTTGAGGTCATAAGCCATGTAAACCGAGCAGAAACAAATGTTTCCTCTTAGTGAACTGTTTATGTCCTTGGTTAAAACAGCAATCACATCCTCTGATATGAATTGAGAAAATTTCATAGCCTCTATATTTTTAGAAATGTAAATGCTAGTTCTAGGTCTTTTATTAGGTCCCTCTGACGAAAGGAAGTGTGCGTTCATGGGCCTACCAAGGATTTTACCCTTGTAGACCCAAGGTTCTTGAATTAAGGCAACAAAAGTGCTTTGTTTACCTAATTGAGCAGGCAGCTAAATTGTCTGAAGCTGCTCTGCTATGTAGCAGATTTAGTTGACTAACCTTAACCATTAAGACAGGTTAAATGAACGTTAAGAATTTATCCTGAAGGATTTTAGGAGAGACTTCGTTAAAAACCTCTTCCATAACCCATGACTTCCCTTGAAGTTGTGACAGGGGCAACCTATTCAGAGGTCTTCCTCTGAGCCTCCAAAGAAGGTTTTAGCTCTGACTCCTTTTCGGTCTCCCCTTCTTCCATCAGCTGTTTCCTCGGAGGATCCTTGAGTGGAGGATCTGACTTCCCCTGTAGCCTCGGCTCCTTCAGCTGTACAGAGCCGCGGGCGCCACAGAAAAGCTTCAAGTTTTGGCCCTCTAGGTAATGCATGAGCTCAGGATCCACTCCCAGCACCAGAGTGTTACCTCTGTCTCCAGGGATGACTGCCTTGATGGCGATCTTAACAACCAGGCCCTTGTTCCAGGCTTCAAGGAGCTTGACGTTAGCTTTTTGTGACCTGTTACCAGAAAACCCTCTTCAGGGGGGTCTGTCCCCGGGAGCCATGGTGTAATAGCCGAGGTGGTTTTCTTCAAGGCCAGGTAGGTCATTGATTAGTCCTCACAGCTTGACTATAAAGCCGTCGTTTCATGAGGGCTATTTCCGGGGTGCCACCAGCAATGCGTCCTCTCTTAAGAGAATCTTCATTGCTTGGAAGACTCTCTTTCACCAGTTTGAAGGTCACTCCAGACGTCCCAGTTTTATCTGTTTTCTTTCTCTCTCCCTTCTGCCCGGTAATCGAGATCACTTCCAAAGCCCTCTCCAGCCGTTTCCTCTCCTTCTGGCGTTGTCTCTTTTCTCTTCTTTTATTTACAACCTCCGTCATTGTTGACTGGTCATCCACTTGCGCATCTGACCCAGCACTTCTGAGAGAGAAGTCTGAATCCATCCCCACCGGGTTCAAGGCGTTCGTGCCTAAAGGCACATTCACCCATTCACCAGCGGTTCTGGTTTCTGTAGTCCTAAAGAGAAGAGCATCCGAAGGCGCATTCACTCCCTCAGAAGGAGCTACTATGGTTAAAGGGGGAGTTTTAGAGGATGCATTTTTATCTGATTCTGTTTTTTTACATCTATCTTGGTAGTTGATTGAAGAAAGGGGGAGAAAATTTCTTCCGATTTTCTAAGAGCGAGTTTGGTGGGGCTAGCACCGGATTCAGCAGCCAGCAGTGACCTCGGAAGACCCCACCCAGGTGCCACCTGGAACTACAAAGTTTGCGAGATTATACACCAGCTGATAGAGCAGCCAGGCCATGCTGGTTAGGCTGCTCTATCAGGCGGCCTGAGACTATCTGGCGGCCTGAGGCTATCTGGCGGCCTGAGACGCGAAACTCAGTTTTTCTCCTGTGTGTTCTACACGGCTGCTTCCTCCAAGAACCCTCCTCTCCAGACCAAAAGTCCTCGTAATTTCAGATCCTCCTCCCGAGCCTCGGTTTTCCCACGGAGGAGCGGTCCATTGAGTCGGCATAAGATTATTCATCATCAGACCGAACCTTATCCCTCTAAACCCCGGTGTGCCACAAGACTTTGTTTACCCATTTAACACCACCCAGGGGACACGTGTGACTTAATGATGATCACGGACGCGGGCAACATCACCTATAATGACTACTAAGTAAACCTTCATTTACTCACCAGTGAATTAACGCCTTTTCTTCCTTTTCATTTCAAATCGTACAGAAACTTCAGATTAATCTCATCACATACAGCCAGGCGGCCTGAGGCTATCTGGCGGCCTGAGACGCGAAACTCAGTTTTTCTCCTGTGTGTTCTACACGGCTGCTTCCTCCAAGAACCCTCCTCTCCAGACCAAAAGTCCTCGTAATTTCAGATCCTCCTCCCGAGCCTCGGTTTTCCCACGGAGGAGCGGTCCATTGAGTCGGCATAAGATTATTCATCATCAGACCGAACCTTATCCCTCTAAACCCCGGTGTGCCACAAGACTTTGTGGCAGTTACCCATTTAGCACCACCCAGGGGACACGTGTGACTTAATGATGATCAGGGACGCGGGCAACATCACCTATAATGACTACTAAGTAAACCTTCATTTACTCACCAGTGAATTAACGCCTTTTCTTCCTTTTCATTTCAAATCGTACAGAAACTTCAGATTAATCTCATCACATACAGCCATTTTACGGTGTACATCACAAAATAAGCAACATACTTCCTAACTGACATACAACGCAGAAATAAGCTGTTAACAAATATTTTCCCATCAGTCATATTCACCACAATCAGCAATCAGTCATGCCATAATAGGGTTTCCATAACATTCAACTACTCAGGTTACCATAAATGAAATAACAATTGAGTGATAAATGAAACAACTTAGCAATAATCCAAAGGGCACCCTAAAATATAGACTAACCTATGATTATTACATTGCATAAATTGTATTGATGTAAATAGATTTAATTTGTATATATTTCTCAATGCACTGGAACCCAACTCAGATTTTGTTATTTCTTAAAAATAGTTACGTTCAGTTGATTTATTTTCAGTATGCTGAATATGTCGAATTTTCTATGCTATACCAACATGCTGAAACTTAACTGTTTCATTTTTCAGGAAGTCATGTTATTAAAATTTATATATTAAGTACTTGGTTCAGTGTCATATTCAAACTGTCAAAAAGTAATTACTAGTTTCCTGGAAAGTTCTGCATTTTTTTCAAATTGAAGCAGACTTTCTTCTAATTATTTTGTTATTGCTATTAAAGAGGGACCTTGATATAAGCAGTAAATACAGTTTTTATGTTTAGGTTGCATAATTTTAGCATATGTTGTGGCACAACTTTTGTTTAAGTGAAATGCTAAGATTGGAGAACCAAAAGTTTATTTTTGCCATGCTATGCTTTTTATTTTTAAAAAAGGAAAATTACTAGGTAGACTACTTAGAAAATTTTGCTGTTTTCGATGATAAAGTTTGAAAGTGAGAAGTTGAAGCACGGAGATTTCAGCATTCTAAATGATGCTTTCTCTGGATGACCATTCTCTGTAAACAAGGATCTGTTAACAGGAGCTAACAATGAAAATTCAAGTTGTATAGTTCCAGAATTAACTGGACAAACTAAATATTCTAAACTATCCGAGTAATCTTCCATATTCATGGACAATTTGTTTTTCCATATATTTTACTAAGAAAGAAGTTTCTCGTGTTAGCGGGATAAAAGACATTGAATAGTGTATAAAGTTATCCCTGTTTTCTCCGTTATTTGGGAAAGACGGACCACTTTTTAATGTATGAAGAAGTAAATAACTTATAGTTATCATATAGATGAATGTTGAATGACGCCCGAATATTTTCTCAGTGAGCTAAACATGGCTGAATTATTAATGAAAAACTTTACCTAGTAGCAAAGATGTATAAGCAAGTATTTACGCAAAATGCAAGATTAAGAATAAAAAATGCAAGTAAAGTGACGATTCTAAAATTAATTTTCCAGAAATAAAGGAAAGTGAGCCAACCTGTAGACAAATGGATACAACCGCTGGGCACCAGTAATTTAGTCCGGATCGAATTTCAAGACTGACTGCATAGCATTTTCATTGTTTTTCCTTGTGTATAGCATGAACCAGTTTAAATCCTTGAAGTTCTTCATAAAAGAACCTCTTTCTTCAGGTAAATATCTCTCACCTTCTTTGCCACAATCAGTTAAAACTGAGAATTGAGCTAGCATATATTTTGCTTGCAAATTATTTGTTCACGTTTGTTATTATTATTGTACCTGAAAGGAGATGCATTTTTTTTAACTTAACGATTAAAATCCTGTATTAGAAACGCAAAATTTGTAGGCATTAATTTGCTTCAAAAAATTGGTGGATGAGTAAAGAATCTAAAAGCTGGTGAAACTTGCCACTCCGTGAAATGTAAGATCTTTCATTCATCTTCCATGCGCATGCAGAAAGAACAGCTTCTTAGAGCGTTGTCATTCAGTGAAAGCATCAGCTCTTTAATTAATTTTTCACATTTAATCAATTTACTATTGATTAAACAATGGAGCGATTTAAAGTTAATAAAAGCACTTCTTATAATATAAATCTTCATTTAATTCTCATTTAATCTTCATTTTCGATAATGTCGGTATAAATTAAAATTATATATATCTCATAACTTTAACAGCTTCGTTGTAATTTATAAAAGCTAGGTGTTGTCACTGCATGAAGTAATAGATATTTAATTGGTACGCGGTTCTTGGTGCGAGGAAAAAAAGTCAGGACCGGATTCAGAAATATTTGTATATATGCATGTAAGTATCGATGTGTTCATGTATATATGCATATATGTGCGTACGAATGTATGTGTGTGTATACATATACACAGATACTCACATACGTACATTTCTGAATCCAATCCCGATAACAGAATAGTACCATTTAATTTACCTACTAGGTTACATTTCTGTGTTCATAGTTAGTTAGTTCTCTTTTATCAAATTCTTACTTTTTATACTTTAAATTTGCGAGATTATAGGTTAAAGTAAAAATGAAGCTTATGGTGAGAAAAATATGTCAGGTTATAGAATAAATTTATTGACCTGTTCCTTTTTTATATGTATTATCGTACAAATGTACGTTTAAATATCAAAAATAGTTATTGAAATGAAAAAATTTTTGCACTTATTATGCAGTTAATATTATTACTACCAGAGAATAAAGTTCTTTCCTTGCTTAATTGATAATCACGACTGAATTTTATAAGCAGTCCTAAGCAATACCAGAATTTCCCACTTTCCTTTTACCTGGAATAGATTGACATCTTAAGTGCTTCAAGAAAGCGCCTTTATAGTATACGAACATATACCAGGTATTTCCACCCCGTTTTGGGCGACTCTAATGGTTCTAAACCATTAAAATAGCTTCTGGGGTGTCTTACCTTTTGTTAACATCAGGGATTCGTTTCCTGGGAAGACTCCTTTGAAAGACGAAGGGGAGGGAGAAAAGGGAGATTTTTTTTTTTTTGAATGCGAAAGTATTTTAGTGCATTGCTTGATTGTACAATATTTCTAGTTCTGTTTCTCCTACTTTTCTCACACCATGCCAACGCAATTGAAACTGACGTATTTGAATAAAAAGAAATTTAGTAGCTTATGAAACAACTAAGTGCGGAAATTTACAACGATCGTCATTTAAAATGTCAGTTAGTTACAAATATAAAAAATATATATATATAAGATACGAATACACGTTTGGCAACCGAATTTTGAAATGGGAAAAGAGACTATTTTTTCATTTGTTAGATTTATCAGTTTTTAATTGCTTTTCTGAGCAAAATTATCGAAAAAACATAATGCACAAAAAAGAGTCATGTTACTTTAATTCAGGAGACATTATAAAAAACCGAAAAAATACTGAATATCAGAATTTCGCTATAAGAGCCATAAAAAAAGCCACGTATGGATTGGATATATTTCCTTAAATTCAGTGTAGATTTCTGTATTGTCCAGTATTTTCCATTAATTCAGACAGTAAAAATGCCATCAGATAATGAGTGATGTTAAGGATCTACATTTTTTGTACTACTACTACTAATAAAAATAATAATCTATCAATAATTAAAAATAGGGGAAATCGCATATTTACAGCACTGTTCTCACTGCTTTCGGACCATAAGCCCCTCTCATGACCTTCGCCTAATGTCGCGGTCAAGCAGGAGTGTAAATGGGTAATCACTCATTCACGGTGTATGAAATAAGAATAACGGCAGTGTGTACAACACAATATGCATATAGCGACAGACTAGCTCTCTTCCTTAGCTCTGAAAACAAACAATGTCCAAAGCCGATGGAGAGCAGTCGCTTTCCCTCCCTCTTAAAAGCTATAATTACAGACTACAAGATCCTTCCTTCACCTACTACTATACAGAGAGAAACATTTCCAGATAGTTTACCGATTTCCAAATATTAACATTTCGACATCTGTAAACGTTGAAATATAATATGTTTTCATAAGATAAACAATAGCTATTCTCCCGTGTGATAGATAATCTTTTACAAGTTATATACTGATGATGGTTGATTACAAATCAGTTACAAACTTCCATCTTTTACAAGTTAACATTTAATAAAAAATAATAACCATTTGCAGTTTTCGAAAGCTAATTGTACTTTTCCTCATCACGGGCTTCGAATTTTAAAAAGTAAGCTATCAAAAAATGTCATACTCGTGGCTTTTACAAAATGTTTTCATTCAAAACAAAAATGTTTACCCATATATAAGTAATGGTATTCGTAAAAGAGTTTCAGTTTATTCACATAATTCTAAAAACATTCAAATTCGTAACAGTTTTATAACGTTAAGTAGATATATTTTGGGGCTGTGGCTTTCATTGAAAGGATAATGCAAAGTAAATCAGGCGCAGTAAGCCATTTTTAACAGCATAGCTTCTGTAAATGATCAGGAAAGATTTTAGGAAAAGTTGTACGAAAACATTTTTGCTTACGAAAGAATAAGATTGAAAAGTAAATGTAATGCACCTATTTTCAGTTTATTTTTTTTTCCATTACAGTTTCAAATACTATGCTAGCATTAAGAGTATAAAACAGAGAGCTAAGAAAATTCGAAACCCTACAACCTTTGTGAGAAAAATAGCTATTTTAAGACAGAAAATAGTAATTCTCTGTTGAAAAAAAATGTAAAAGCAGTGACTTTCAAAATTATGTCATGAGAATAATATTTAGCATTTTGTATAAAACTATAATAATTGCCCAACTAAGCAACTTTTATCTACATTTCTTTGCTGTCTAACAATAACTTCATCACACGCAAACATTTGTGAGCAATTTCTGTTCATGTTATCATTTAATAAATATTGACTTTCTTTACAAAATAATTATTTTTAGCAGTGATCCTTTGCAGATTTACTTTATTCTTTCTTTTATATTCATCAAAATATGTTCATCACTTAATTGCTTTGAGAGGAACTATGTTTCTTAGTTTTTCTAACATAAGGATCGCCTTGAACTGCACTTTTTTTAGAAACAAAGATATAAAATGTAGTAGTGGAAAGAGATAATAAAGATCATAAAAACTAAACGTTTAATGAAATTTGCTAATTACGTAAGTTTTAGAAATGTATTAGAAAAATAAGAATATCAAGTATTTAAACTGCTTGAAAAATAATACATAAGGGGAATTATTTGCGAAAATCCTTTGAAGAAAAAAGGCAGACCACTGACAGAGCGGTAATGTCCCTGAACCCTGGTAGTTCGAACCGGGTTCGAATCCCAGCAAACAGGCTGGCTGCAGGGGCGTTTTCTAGGTTTTCCTATGTGTAATGAGGATACGGAGCAGATTTCTTTAGAAAGCCCTTCATGTAGGTATCCCTCTTTTGTGTACTTTTCCATAGTAAAAGAAAAATGCAATATATAAAAAAATTGTTTGTTAATGTGTGGAGATTATTTTAAAGAACAAACAGTTTTGCTATGATTTTCATAAAAATTATAAGACAATAGAAGGAACTAACCTTTTTTGTTAATATCGGAATATTTAATTATTTTCTCACCTATTTTATATTAAAAAAAAATGATTTTTTCCTTCATCGTGCTTGCTAAAGTTGCTAATAAGCTTGCGTTTGTCCGAAAATCGTTAGGAACTGAAGGTTTCCGATGTTTAATATTTGATCTATTTAATCGTGATATTTTAACAGCAACATTCGTAATATTAAAAATAAATTAATTAATTTTGGAAGGAAAAGATTTTGCTGTACTGTTATTGTTTAAACACCTGGAAGAAATGTTAATATTTTCATCTAGCGATAAATCCTGTCCATCTCTACATATAATAAAACAAAGAGTCTGTGTGTGTGTGTGTGCGTGCGTGCGTGCGTGTGTGTGTGTTATTATGTGTGTGTGTGTGCGTGCGTGCGTGTGCGCGTGTCTTTCGTTCGTGTTGCGAGTAAGCTAATAAATTTGGCCACGAAATTTGGTACATAGGTGTATCTACACAAGAGCCAGTGCACCGCGAAGCGATTTTT
>KK114303.1:12416-33680 GCA_000611955.2 Stegodyphus mimosarum
GGACTTGAGAATAAATGTTCTCTTTTACTAGTAAAACGTTGTGTATTCAGAACGTACCTTTTTAAGAATATTTTGAGAACATTATAGGTGAGGTGTTTGTTCTAGCAGGGAATAATTTTAGCTTCTTATGATGCGGTCATCTTGGAAATAAGCATTTCGTATCAAGATAGCACAATTAAAATTTCACCTATCAATTTAAATATACTAAATGTAATCGTTTATAATCATAATTTAAATATAATCAATATAAAATTTCGCTTTTACTCCAACTCTCATTGCTTCCTCCTTTAAATATTATTCCATGACAGTACGCAATATCAACACCAACAACATACAGAACAGCAGTTCCTCAGGGGCACCCTCATAGATATTGATCGACAGAGTAAGTTGGTAAATGGGCGTTACCAATCCACATTTTCTAAATATTACTTACATCCACTATAAATTAACTGGTATGCAGTTTGGTGAAGCTCGATAGAAAAATGGTACCCACAGAAAAAAGTTAAAAATGTCTGTTTAATTAGCTAAATCGTACAATGTAAATAAATCAGTGACAAGATTAATTTTACTTCATCTACAAAGAACAAGCAATTCGGATAAACAGAGTTCTAGGAATCTGGAATCCGGATAATTGAAGTTATACTGTAAATTCTGATAATATTTTTATCATGTGCATTATTACCATTCGATTTCTTCAACTTCGACGAAGTTACGTTAAACATCAGTGTAATTCTCATGCTCACTCTGATAACGAAATAGAACACTAGAGGGTATCAGAAATAGACCTTTTCTGCACAGTTGCATCCTTGAAAAAAATATTTGTCTCCTTAGATGTATTTTTATAGTATTGGGCACTTTTGACGGATATTGTTTATCCTAACGCTCTTTTTCTTTTCTATCAGGCTAAAAGAGGCCGGATTCCCTGTCCACCTTTTGCCAGATGTTACCATCGCAGGGAATATCGTCGGTCGGATGCCGTGTGCTTGGTATGGTATACCAGAAGGAACGCCGGTATTCGCTGCCTTAGGAGATATGCAGTGCTCTGTTTTCTCAAGCATGGAAACTGAATCTGATGCTGGTAAGTTTCCACACTCTACCATATCTCTACTTCGGTATATATTACGTATTATACCTTATTTCATTGTAACTGACATTAATTCTGAATTTTGAGGAAATATTGAACTAGATATCGCGGAGCTTGCCTTGGATTACTGTGTACACATTCCTAAGCAATAAAATGAACTTTTTTCTCCCATTGTACTGACGAATATTTGTTTCGTTAGTCGCTGAAAAGTAACCATTTTCAGGTTGTCAGAATACATCTTGTCACAGTTTGGTGACTGAATGCCAGTTGTGCTGCTTCTGGGTTTGTTTGATATTGCATGTCACTATTAAAAGTAGTTGAGTAAATTCTAGTTGATGATTTTACGCTGGATATAATTATGTTACAACTAGAACCAGACGATGCTGACTTAAGATCGGCGTTTCCTAAAAAAGTATCGCGTCTAAACCTTGGCAGAGATCCCAGCGTCACAATAACATCATCAATTTTTCTTAAGTACTAAATGACAAGGGCGAAATTTAGCAGAAGAAATTTCGATGTAGTATCTTTCAACAAATATAGAACTACTGATTTATGACATAGCTTTGAATGTTTCTCAACATCCAAATAGGGATTTTGAAAATAGAAGAAGGTTGAAATATGCAAAATATCTTTGGCGACTACCTGAAAAAAATCTCATTCAGCCTGGCACACGAAGCTTCTTATTAAAATTCAGGAACTGGGGATTTGTATATTATATATTATAGGACGAGTCCAATCTGTACACCAAAATATTTCGATGTAGGTCTTCTTGATATGCCTATCACTGTTGATATTTAAGCCATAGAGTTACGCACCGTAACAGCCTAGATATACTGTAATACATTTCTCTAATCTTATATTCAGTTTTTCACGAGACTTAATTATGGTTCTAATTCCTGATTTGGTATGATTATAATTCGTATAAATTAAATTAAAATTATTATTCTGATTCCTATTTTGGATAACAAAGAAGGCTCTTTTAGAGTGGACCTAACGGATGAATGTTTAGAAGAAAAAGTTATCAGGGAGCAATGAGAATTCTCATTCCCTAAATTTTCCTAAATTTATCATTGTTGAGCATGCAAGTGAAAAAAATAGAGCAAACTGTTAAGAAACGTTTACAACCTTCTAGATGTCTTAAGGATCTAGAAACAGTATTAATGCATGAATAATACTTATATTAAGAAGTGAACAACATATTTTCATGCTTTTGCACGTGGCATTTGCTTTTGCCCACTTCTTACGGTATGCGTACTATCCATTAAGACTATTTAATATGAGTTTTATTCATGAAATACAATATAAGTACTATACAATATTTTTACATGCTTTTGCATGTATTGTTGAACTTGTGTTGCTGAAGATGTTCGACAAGCACCGTTATACTCGTATTTTTCTGCATTACTAAAAAAAATGGTATAGTTACTTTTTATTAGGTTATCCATCTCTTATTATATCCACCGTTACAAAGCGAATTGTGCATTTCTTTAAGGTGTATATGTGAGGCTTCAAATGCAGTTTTCTATATATTGAGAGCAGTTTGCAGAACAATGCGGTTTTCTATATTTTGTTCTGGTAAGAGAATAAGAGAAGAAGAGAAAGGATACCTTTGTCTAAGATTTTATAAGAGAAACCAGCCTGTATTTATCTTACACATGAAGAAAACCACAGAGCTATTTTTCAGCCAGCTCATTCAACAGCGAAGGTTAGAATCCCTAGTGAATTACCAGCATTCCACGATTTTAACCACTTAGCCTCTGGCTTGATAAAATATATTAAGCAGTTCTAAATAAGAGTCAGATTTTCGTTTGAAACCTATATTGTAAAAAACTATTATTGCAATAACACAAAAAAAATAATAGAAGAAACAGTTCTGGCCGGATACTTAATCTATGATATTAGAAGCGTCTTTTATTAATTATAATACTCCTATAAACGTTAGCAAAAATTTTAGTTAAAGATATTATAAATAAAATATTGAATATATTTAGATACATTATTTAAAGAAGTAATTTAAGAATATGAATCATAAGTAAATGCATCTGTTGCTTTAAATTGCTCGGTTATGAAGTTACAGTTATAAATTGAAAGATAAATGGAATATCTTATGAAATAGCTATTTCATTTTAGGAACTGGCTGTTTTGGCTAACTCTTTAGGAAGTGGCTATTGTGTAGGCTGAAAGGAAGATAAGTGAAAGGTCCTACATGTTTCGAAATGTAATACTAGTGAGGCGGCGTAGGTGATAAATGCATTGGTAGCAAAACACGAAGTGATGCAATAGCCAAAAAATTTTTAAGTAACATTAGTCTAAAATTATCTTATATTCCGATCCTTTAGACTCGATCTTAACACCTGCAAGGTATCATAAACAACTACTATCCTAACAATGCATGAGTTCAACACAAAACAGTTTTTTGGGGGGGTGAGAAGAGAAACATTTTCACGCAATAAACATACGATATATCTACTAAAAATACTGAAATCATTATTGATTCCTAGTAAGAAATATTTACTTGTATGAATGTATGCTACGCGAACTAAATACAAATCGCAGGGTACTATGCATTGTATAAAAAAAATTTCAGTGTGTTATAAACCATTAGAAAATCATCCAATTATTTCGCTTTTTATATAATAATATCTATTGCTATCTTTTATAAGAACCAAATCTGGACTCTTTAGGTAAAAGTTTGAAAGATTTACGAAAAGAAAAACAAAGGCCGTAGGGGAGTTTAATGCAATTAAATAATTTTGCTATTTAAAAAAAAAAAATCTAAAGGGTTTCAGATTTTAAATTACGTCCAAAGGGGCGTTTTCTAACATTTTGTGTGTTACCTTTATTTATTAAATATCATGTTCTGTGTCGAATCACTAAAAGTGTTAAACCATAAAATTCAGTTCACCGGCAATATTTCAAAATAATTTTAAAATGAGTATATCTTTATAATTTCCGATACACAGTTCCGCGCGCTTTAGATAAAAAGGTTTTTTTCCCCTGTAGAGTGTTGCCATTGCTCGCTTTTAAATCGTTTGAGTTTGTTCATCAAAAATTCGTTTTAAAGTTTTACAAAATATGAAATAGATAATAAAACAAATTCCCAATTCGGGCGCATATTCGGGTGGAAACGTACACTATTCAAAATTGGATGGCTCTAGGTACGGTTGTTTTATCACATTTGGAGAAATATATATACTTTTATGCAGATTCTTCATTATTTAATTTCTTTAAGTATAATACAGGGCTGCAATATTTTGTTGCAACGGTTTGAAAAGTGATTCAGACTTTTAATGTTTCCGACGCAAAATCGTAAAACGAAAACAATGGTCTTTTAGGGACAAAGCTCCTTTGGACAAAAAATAAATAAATAAATAAAATGACGTAAATGTTTTTCTTAATACAACTAATAGTAATAATTTATCAAAAATATCCAGATGACTTTGTCATAATAACTTTAACAGAAATCAGCAAAAATCGAAATTAGTTATTTATGCTTTATTTCCTATCCTAGTATATGGAGGGGGGAAAGGCCTATTGAAAATCTAATTATTTTTCTCGCAATGTCCCCAAAGGTCAGATGCTTTTTAGCCCAGAGGGGCATTAGCCCATTTATCACTTTGCAGAAGGGCTATTAGCCTCGAAGCGGTATTTGTGTCGAATCATTAAAAGTGTTGCATCATTTTTCAGATTTTTGCCACCAAATATTATCGCTTTGTTACATTTTATGTAACAGAAGTGCGAAGAACGTGAAATTTAATAAATGGAGTTAAAAAAACGAAAAGTTAATAATAAAAGGACAAAAAAAGTTGCGTAAATCATCTTATTAAGAAAACTTAACATTGATTGATGAATTGAGAAAAGACTGAAAAAAATTTATGCCAACATTTAACACTGTATCGGGAATCCTAAACATGTACTTCTATTATATTCTAAACATAAACTGAAAAATTTGTGATTTTATGTTAAATTTTGGGTAGCGTAACTGCGAGCGAAGTGATTTTTAATATTAAAGCTGAAAAAGAAAAAAGGGAAAAAAAGAAAGTTTAATTGTACATTTTTAGTTTAACATGAACTACAATAAAGAAGAGAACATGCATTTCCACGTCCTTCTGTGGAGATAGCCGTTTTGACAGGCCATGTTGAAATGGGTATTTATTTATATTCATACAAATATTAATAATTTTCAGAGGTGGTTTTTACTTAAGATGAGTGATTTCACTGTTATATTTAATTTAATTCCGTAGTAAGTGAATATATTTCATGTTTCTGTGGTTTTGATTTAAAATACATTTTATTAAATAAATTTCTGCTAATTGTTTTCCAAATGTTGATCCAATATTTTATCACTGTAGTTAGTTTTTATTTTTAATGTAAATGACTGAGTACATGGAAGACATCTGAAAAGAAATTCTGTTTCGCAGATTTATAATATATACGTTAATTGTTCCAAAAAAAGAAGGAAATAATATAGTAGACTCTAATCACAAATATTACTGTACCCGGAACTAAGGCATATCAACCTCTAAAAAAGAAAATTCCAAATCTTTCATTTAAATTCAAATTTATTAATGTTTACATCTAAAACCAAAACCAGAAACAAATTCATGTAATACAGATAACATTGCCACACACACACAAAATCTAATCATTAAAAGTCTCTAAAATTAATTCTCTTTTCCAAGATTGACGTCATATTTCATGGAGCTCGTAATAATTTTCCCTTACATTCCATTGAATAACAATTATATAAGTATATAGTAAGTATACAGCCAATAGTTTAAGCGTTAACAGTACTTATTTAAAAATCTTTTAAGAAGAACGAATTTTTTTATGATTAACTTTTTGAAGAACTTCTAAATAATGTATCCGTATAATCTGCAAAGATAAATGAGAGAATTTTGAGTTACGTCATTTGGCAGCACTTTATTCCCTTGATCTGAATCTTCACAGCTCGGATGTAAGATGTAATTTTTAAATAAATAAAAAGAAAAGAGATTTATTGTTAAACTAACCTTCAAATGTAAAGGGAATATGAGAAGAAGAAATAATGCTTTAAGTCTTCCAATAAAAGAAACATATATACAGTTATGACGATTCTTCATTATTTAATTTCCTTAAATATAATACATTAATACAGGTATTATATTAAAGGAATATATTAAAATATAATATCCTTATAATAAAATATAATATCCTTAATACAGTGCGATAATATTTGGTGGCAGCAATTTGAAAAGTGATTCAAGGCTTTTAGTGATTTGACGCAAAATGCCGTTTCGAGACTAATAGCTCTTCTGGAGTAACGCCCGTTTGGGCTAAAAAAAATTTCATCTAAACCATTAATAGCCTTAGATTGTTAAAAGTATTTCAAAATTTTAGCGTTTTTTGTGAAACTTTGAAATAAGCAAATGTTTTATATAAAGTTAGTGAAGCAACAACCTTGTGTTTGGCCTAGATTTAGTCCAGAACTAAGTGGCGTTTTAAGAACTTTAAATTCTTGAATATATCTACGCCAAACACAAGGTTGTTACTTTGTTACACATTGACGTGTTTGTGTTTCTTCTGTTTTAAATGTTTTATAGTGCAAATAAATAATCTGTATATATATAAAGAAGAAAGTCTATGTGTTTGTCCGCTAATAACTCAGGCACTAGTTCTTTCCTGGGTCTTGGTAAAAGTCGACGTCCACTTAAAAAAAAAAACTAAAATCTCAAATACTAATTAAAATCTCTGAAAAACGATAATTTTCGCCCTCATTTTTCCGAGTGGAACAGTCTTGCAAGCTGGAGATGAAAATCTGCTTTATTTCGAAAGCTGTTGCCATTGCTCACTTTCAAATTCTAGAGTTTGTGAATAAAAAATTTCTGATTTGTACGATAAAACAAAAAAAATAACATTACCAAACATTAAATACATTATCCCCGATTCCAAATATTCGTGGAAGCCATTTCGACTAATCCCATCTTCGTACGCTTTTAATGAGTCGAGATATTAATTAAAATTTTGAAAACGCTCATTTTCGCACTCAGTTTTCTCAGTGGCAACAATCTCGCTCTTTTGGAGATAAAAATGCTTTACTTCGAAAAGTGTTAGCACTGCTCGCTTTCAAAATATAGAGTCTGTTAATGAAAAATTTGTAAGTTTTACCAAATATATATATATATAAAGAAGAATTTTTGTTCGTTCGCGTTATTGATTTCTGATCAATTATGATCAATTTTTTGCCACATTGAATCGACTAAAATTGAATATAGGTGAAATCTTAGAGGGAACTTGAGATTTTACGACCATTTGATTAGAAAGACAAAAATCATTTAAAAACTGCCTGCCATTGTTGCTGATATAATGAGAGAGAATTAGTTTATTTTTGTATGGAAATTTTTATGTGGGTTCCATATCGCATGAGACTAAAAAAAGATATGACTATCAATCGTATTTTTTGCATCATTATTATAGAAGGATTACAGCGGTATTGTTCTCTCTGTTGCTAGATGAATTACTCTCAATCTAACTTCGGTGCTTCAACTAGTGAATAAATAAATAATATGAATTTAATGACAGTCGTGAAGTAGCCGTATTATGTGGATGCATATGACATTAAATATATCAGCTGATCATGAAAAATATCACTTGCTGTATTATCTGGAAAATATTTTTAACAAATGAAAATGTTATAAACCAGTTTCAAAAAATTTTATATATTTTCTAGATAACCTTCTTTTTGGAAGCGCAATTGCTAATAAATGTCTGTTTGATAAGTTCATATTGTTTAGCTTTTTTGGGGGGAGCGTGGGTGTGAAAAAAAAGTAGTTTGTGTATGATTTTAATGAACATTAAGTAGTTAAGCAGACGGAAAAAAATTCCCAGTAAAATTTTAGACTCTTCTAACAAAATTCAAAATTTCAGATGCGCTTGTACAAATAAATGTCCTTGAAAGAAAGAGGTTTCGACGCAGACTGAGACTGCTCTTGAATTCATTAGCGTTAGAGACATAGGAATTTTAAGAATTTCTAACATCGCTTAACGATTTTCGATATATTAAAGCGAGAAGGCAATTTATCACTTGCTAAAATCTTTACCCAGCATCCCTTTTACCAGAACACATCGTTCAATATTTTCTCCCACCCCAAAAATGCAGTTTCGCTTCCCTAAATTTATCAACTATAAAAATACGTTTTTATTTTATTTTATTTTATTTTTCACTATCATTTCCAATTTTTCCCTAAACGTTTTAACTTTTAGAAGGAAAAATTCTGTTTTGAAAGGAAAATAAATAGAAGTATTCGAAATGAATGGAAAATTGCGCTGTGGAGGGAAAATTTTTTTTATTTACAAGCCTTTTCATAACAAATGGGGATATTATTTGTGCAATTGTTTTTCAAATTTGTGGCTGTCTTTTCAAAGGTGGGTTAGTATTACCAGTCTAAATGTTATGCATAACTCATGGAATGTCAGACATATGATTATATCACTAAATCAAAGCAATAGCCAAAAGTCAGTAATCAAAAGTGTTTTACGCATTTGTTCTATCTGTGAAAGAAATGATGAGTGAGCATTCTGTGCATTCACTTCCGTAACTCATGGCAAGGCTTTCAAAAGAATTATAAACGTAATCGTTTACATTTACCATTTTGTTTTGCATGATGCAGAATATCTGTTCATTAGATCTTGAGTAACTGTAGCACTAATTTACTAAATTATTTGCTTTTCATTAAAATAAACTGGTACAGTTCCCCCCTCCTAAACTGGACGATACTTGAAAATACCATTTTTGATGAAACTTTGAAAAGCAATTTTGATTATTTAAATCTCTTTCTTTCTTTTCAGTGATGAATCTCAGCACCTCAGCTCAACTCTCGTATTTATTGCCAGAAGATTTTAAACCACCACCTTCCGTTTCGACCGCGCCCGTGGAATATTTTCCTTACTTCAAGGGACGATATCTGGCTGTGGCCGCCTCTCTGAACGGTGGAAATGTTCTGGCTGCTTTCGTTAAGATGTTACAGCAGTGGTCCCATGAACTCGGTAAGTTGGCTGTCGTGAATACTTACTCCATTAGGCACACTGAATACGATAAGTATTCAACCGATCAGAACTACTGAGGTTTGCGTTTCTTAATATCATAAAGTATTAGGTTTCAAATCCGTCACGAGTTGCTGCGAATAACTGCAGCGAAATTACATTTTCGTAGAGGCGTAGCTAAGATTTTCAGCTCCCGGGTACATATGAAAATTTTTCTCCTCTTTTTGTGTGCCAAGAATAGAAAACCTTTCATTTTAAAATTTCGTAACATCAATTTGGCGCCCCCTGGATGTGGTGCCCTGTGGCCAGGACATTTTAATTATAAATAAAAATTCATGACATTTAAAAAATTAAGCAGCTTGTTGAATTCTTCTAAAACTTCACTCACGTCATTTTTTTTGTAGTCAAAGACATTACCTTTCATCTTTCCATTGCTGTTTAAATCAAATAAATTAGTTTTAAAACAAAAATTTTGTCACAAAAAACGTCAAAGACTCTACTCATATTGTTTCGTTGTATATTTGTTTTATTTATTTGTTAGAATTTAAAACTTAGGATCAGCTATTTAATGTGCTGGAAAATTAGTTATGCCTGAATTCTTGTACAGTTTTTCATAGTATGGTGTCGTTTTCTTTTTTTTTTCCCCTTCACTATTCATTTCTACATTTCTCATTATTTATTTACCTTTCTACAATTTCTATATCTGTTCTTAAACTGAACACTAGAAAGGGAGGCGTTCTCTTGGTAGAATATATTAGAGTAAATAAATTTCAATCTGATATTCCAGATTTCAACTTGATATTTGAAAACTGATATAACCTTTTTTTGTTACATCGATCAAAAAATTATCATTAATATCATTTTCTTAATAAGGAAAAGTAATTATTTATAAGGTATTTCTCCCGCCTTCTTAGCATGCCTTCGTCCTGTAATGGCCAGCACACTCGGCGTCTATTCGAGAGGTTCGAGTCCCGGCAAGGCCATTGCTCATTTTTCATGTTTCCTGCTTCAAAAAAATCCTAATATCTCCATACTGGCGTTCGAACTAAAAAATGTGGTGGATGATGATTCTCCACCATCAGGATTTGGGCGACTGGGTCCCTCTACAAATCCTAAATGTCTCTGCAACTTCCAAGTTAATTATTAAGTTTCTTTTTCTCGAAATGTTTACCGTATAAAGTATGAAGGATGGAATATAGCAGATACAGCTGCCAAATATCCAGATTACTATTGCCAGAGAGCATCGCAGCTATCAAAGATAAATGAAGCTGTTAATTTGCGTGTAATCTTCAGAACTTCATGTGAAAATCACATGATTAATCTTCAGATAAATTCACGGCACAGAGTTTATTTTTTTATTGGGCTATCTGCCTAAGGAAAAGGATGCATAACCTTTAAGCACTAACATTAAATAAAATAATTCTAACAATAACCTCACTGCGTCCTGTCACGGACGCCACTTGTTACGAAACCAAAACCAAAATTATCAGAACTACGCCGAGACTACCCGTCAATGGTTGTTCTGTACATGTTCTTAATATATGCATATTTAAATCTTAATAATAACTAAACACAGTGGGTCTACTTATGTATAAACCTTAATAATTATAGGACACAGTGAGCATCTTTTATAGTCGTACCTTCAATATTTGGTAAAAAAGAAATAAATTTTATCTACCTGGGTGATGCACGTGCTTGAGGAATAGCCATTTTATTATACAGCAGGATACATCTTCATATACATCTTGAATAAGCGCACAACTATGAAACACTAGAAAATTATACACAATGCAAATTAGAATTAGTAGAATGCTAAAAATCAGCATGAGCAAAGTTAAGGATCCATCATATACGCGGGAAAGCAGGCAACTGCCCCATCTACAAGAGAAAATAGAAATAAAAATAGTAAAGTTATTTACAGTTCAAAGTCTAGTGGATAGCTGTCGCCGTTTATTGACGGCATTAAGTAGCAATTCACTTCTGACTCACCACTCAGGGTCAAGGTAATAACAAACTAATTGATGCATTAATGAACAGATATAACGCAGCTGTTGCAGCTTACGTAACAATCTCCCACCTTGATTTACCAACTTAGAGGTAAATCAACAAAACTCTTAAGTTCAGAAACCCAGTCTCTCCGGCATCTTGATCATTCTCCCGCTTCTCGATGTCCGTGAAGCTGTTGAAACATCATTCTGAATTAAACTGTCACTCTGTGATGTTGTTGGTGGATTACTAACAGGATGTTGATCTGTTATAATTGGATCCCCAGAATACTCAACTTCTAGAGGGTAAATCTTTTGAACTGGCCGAACGAAGTGACC
Organism: Stegodyphus mimosarum; assembly: GCA_000611955.2. Lineage (NCBI taxonomy): Eukaryota > Metazoa > Arthropoda > Arachnida > Araneae > Eresidae > Stegodyphus > Stegodyphus mimosarum. Next base: position 23,847 of record KK114303.1, read on the forward strand.
AAGTGGAGTTTTGACTTTGGCGACTCTGACATGGCCATCTCTACATGGATACAGTTCTTCAATCACTGCAAGTGGCCAATTAAGTCTCTTCTGATTTCCGGAGCCAACAAGTTCCACTTCTCCAATTTTGAAAACTTTGTCTGATGTGCCAGCTTTTTGTACCAACTGACCTAAGTATTCTTTCCGGAATCTTTGTCTGAATTGTTCGCGCAGTTCTTGGCAATATCGTTCTCTTTTTATCAGTTTATTCCTATCTAAGTGATCCAGATCAGCTGTTCCAATCTCTTTAATATCTTGGAGAAAATTGGATGGTGTTAAAGGCCTCAATTCATCTGCATCGTTGGAGATGTAGGTTAATGGGTGGTTGTTCACAGTGGCTTCCACGTCACAAAGAACTGTGAGCAGTTCGTCATAGGTAACAGATGACTTACCAAGAACTCGGAACAAGTAGATTCTTCACTATGCGAATTAGTCTCTCCCACCAACCGCCCCACCAGGCTGCGGTTGGGGGAATGAATTTCCATTCAATTGGATTTAGAGTTTCAAGAGCAGCTAGCTTTTGCCACTCAATTTGGTTCAATGCACCAGAGACACCGATAAAATTCGTGCCGTTGTCACTATAGATAACTGTTGGACGGCCTCGTCGAGCGATGAACCTTCTCAATGCGCGTGCACAACAATCTGCACTTAAAGATGTCACAATCTCCAAATGGACTGCTCTATAGACTGCGCATGTAAACAGCATCACCCAGGCTTTAGTCCTGTTCCTAAGAATAAGAGGACCACACAGGTCAATTCCGGTGACTTCGAAAGTTCGAGAGTCCCGTACTCTGTCCAAAGGTAGATGAACAGGCATTGTTGAAGGTGACTTTGCTGTGAATCTATTACATATAATGCATTTCTTAATTATAGATCTAATCGTCCGTCTGGCTGAAATAATCCAGTATTCTTCTCTAATCATGGACATGAGCATTTGAACATCGGCATGAGAGTTCCTTTTATGGTACTCGAGAACTAGACTATGTACAATGTGATGCTTTGACGGAAGCAAAATTGGATATTTAAATCCAAATTCATCGTCTCTAGCGAGTATCTTTGTTTTCACTCTGATCAGTCCTATTTCATCTCTGACGACTGAGAAACCATTTATTACATCTGCAGTCTGAGAAAAACTCTCACGCTGAACAAGTAGACTCAAAGTGTCTTTTGAAGCTTTTAACTCGGCTGCAGACAAGAAGTTTTTTCTATTTATAGATTTTGCCTCACAGCTTCTAACAAATCTTAGAACCCATGCTAAAATTCTTACAATTGCCGAAAATTTAGAATATTTTTCATACCACTTAGGGGTATCAGTACTTAAACCAACGTTTAATACTACAACCTTCTTCCTGATTTCTGAAGAAATTAATGCCTCGTTGGGTTTCATTTCGAGGCGCGGCCATCTATCCTTCGGATCTTTTAACCAGTTAGGACCCTCCCACCATGAATTCTTTAGAATTTGATGAGGGGTACAACCCCGAGATGGTATATCAGCTGGATTTAACTGGCTTGGCACATAAGATCACTGATTCGCCTCTGAAAGTGTGCAAATCTCTCTGACACTATTTCCCACGAAAATTCCCCATTGATCATTACGTTTGATCCATGACAGAGCTGTGGTGGAATCAGACTAGTAATGTGTTTCAATTTTGTCCAAAGATAATGATTTTACAATACACTTAGCTAGCCGTACTCCTAAAATACAAGCTAAAAGTTCAAGACGGGGTGTTGTCATCTTTTTTAAAGGTGCAACACGAGATTTTGCGGCCAGAAAATTTACATAGATGTCACCATTGTTTTCGCAACGCAAGAAAATCACGGTCGCGTAAGCTGTCTGGCTCGAATCACAAAAAACATGCAAAGTCCAAGTTTGTTTGTTTCCATATCCTATTTTGCGATATATTTTCAAATCTGACAGGATCTGTAACTCACTGTACCATTTCAAAAATTTCTGCTTAACCTCTTCTGACAGTGTAGAATCCCAATCCGCTTTAGTAGCCCAAACTTCTTGTATCAATAACTTAGCCGGTAATAACACAGGAGCTAAAAATCCTAGAGGATCGAATATCCCCTGTGTTAAAGACAAAATCTGTCTTTTTGACAGATCGTCTACACTCGGTACAGGCTTAAAATGAATACAAAGGCTATCATCCCTTCTATCCCATAGAACACCCAAGACTGAAATCGGATTCTTAGAAATAAGTTCCGAATTATCCTTGCTCGAAATTTTATTAACTTCGTTTATAAGTATGTGGACCGGATCTAAGTATGTGGACCGAATGTCCACATACTTAGATCCATCTTAGCTTCTGCTAGAATGTCTATTGCTTTTTTCATAAAATCCTTCAACTCTTCCTCTGTGTCAAGAGATGTGTTACAATTATCGATATAAAAAGAATTTCGGAGCTTTTCTGCTACCTGACTTAGTTCGGCAGACACTCGAGACAAATGGAACGAAATGACAGCACCTAAAAGATATGGGCTTGATCTAACCCCGAACACTACCCTTGTGTAGTGATACATTTTTACGAGGTTATCATTCTCCCACCAAAGGCACCTTAAAAATTCTCGATCCTCTGTCTTTAGTTCAATTTGTAAGAATGCACGTCTTATATCTGCCGTAACTCCTATACGTTTCTCTCTGAACCTTAATAATAAGGCAGGTATTTCTTCGATTAAATTTGGTCCCCTTACTAAGCAGTCATTAAGAGAAGGTGCTCGTCTATATTTACATGATGCGTCAAATACCGGCCGTACCTTGGTGGTAAGACTATCCGGTTTAATGACCAGGATGGTGAGGAAGATAATGTGATTTGGACTTAAGATCGTGCACCGGAACTTCCTCTATCACGCCTTCTGCAAGCCATTCCCTAAAGACATTATCATACTCTTCAAGTATATTCAAAGATTTCAGTCTTTGTGGTGTGCTGAAAAGTCTTTTTTCTGCAATATCGCGGTTGGTTGGTAAATCTATGTTATGTTCCAATCAGGGTAGACCAACACAATATCTTCCATCTTCATTTTTGCTCAAGGAGCCTAAAAACTGTTCCCACGCAATATCTTCTTCCGCGCTCTTTGCAGAATTACTGCCGGAATCTGAAATTCCTATTGTTTCTAAATTCCAAAGATCAGATACGTTCAAGTCCCGAACCATCAGACTTACATTCAGAGTAGATATACCTCTACCTTGTGGCTCTGAACACTCTTTAAATCGACCACTTACAGTCCATCCTAACATAGTGTCAACTGCAGTCAAACCTCCATCAAGCTGTTTGACTTTCACTGTAAGAATTGTACCATAAATGTCGCTGCCGATCAGCATCTCTATCTTCGGGCAACCTGGTCCTATGTCTGACAGCCATATCTTTTTACATTTAAGTTCTTTTAAAAAAGGTCCCTTAGATACGCGTGCTATGTTTCCACATATAACTTCCTGATCCAAGAACTCAAATTCCATTTCTTGTCTCATATAAGGATTGAGAGAGCTTATCCTGATTCGATACCTATTATAAAGGTTCGGTTCAATTTTAGCCCCTCCAAAAAGAGTGTGAGCTACAGTTTCCTCCGCAATCGGAATTAATCCTAATTCCTGCACCGTAGACTTCAAAATATAAGATTTTTGTGAGCCGCAATCGAGAAGCTCTCGTACTTCCTTCGTGGCTGTTTTTCCTAACACATTGACTTTAATTGTCATGAGAGCTACCTCTGTGGAACACATTTGTCCCGCCATAGTTGCCTGAACGGTTTCTGGCGCTATTGCCTTTTCCTATGTTTCCTCTTTCTGTAGATCCGGGCAGAGAGAAATTGTATGTGCCTTACCACACGCATAACAACGTATAAATTGTTTACAAGACTTAGCAACATGTCCAGGTGAGAGGCATTTTAGGCAACACCTCTTAAGCCTAATTTTATTCTTTTTCTCATCTAATGACAGAGAGCGTGCTTCGTAACAGTCTTTACTGTCATGTAGCTTATCACAAAAAATACAGTTATTACCTTTCATCGTAAGGAAACCTGCCGCCGTAGGGACATTTGTTAACTGTTTCGATTTGAATTTCCCTTTTAAATCCCCTTTCGCTTTATTGCAATACTTGTCTTTTTGCCCAAAACTTTCAAATCCACTCCGCGTTAACTTAAGCCGTTCTTCCCCTACAACTTCGCATCATAAAAATTTCATCAAATTAGTTAGGCGAGAAATGTCCGGACTTTCGTTTCTCTCTCCAAAAAAGGGGCTTCTTTGCCAGGCTCTGAGAACTTCCTCTGAGAGGCATGATTCTACCATAGGATATAACCAACAAGTATTGTTGTCCGTTTTAGTACCTAAAGATTCGAGAGCTCTTAGCTGTGCTTCGATCTTATCAAATAATTGCGGCAATCGTAATTTTTCCCTATTCCCTGCCTTAACATTTGTTACAATTAACTTTATAAGCTCTCTCACGTATACCTCAATTAACAAATCATGTCTACCAAAACGTTCCCTAAGAGCACTAATAGCTTTCGAATAATTTTTCGCAGACATTAGTCTCTAGCGCGCGTTCCTTTTTTCATGCTTTGCACAAGATACTGAAATTTGTCACTTTCGTGCAAATCAGGATCCTCGTGTATTTTCTCAAACTGAGACTAAAAGGGAAGCCAGTTCAGTAACTCTCCATCGAACTTCTTAAGCTCAATTTTTGGGAGCTTAAACGATCTAGTATTACGAGGCGAATTACTACCTTGCGACCGCGTTTGTTTCTAAATTCACCTGTTCTAAGGCATCTAACTTCTCACTAACTAAGCGAGAAATGGTAATAAATTCGTCCTTATAGATATCCCAGCCTTCCATTTCATCGTTAACTTTTTCAGGCATTGCATCAGACAAAATTATAGAATTCAAAATTTGCTTGTTAAGTTCCTCAATATCTTTCTGTAACATTTGCAACTTTGTAAATTTATCTTTAATTATTCCTTCTGAAAAATCCTCCTTACCAATTTTGTTTTTCAAAACATTAACAGTCTTGGTAAAGGAAGAACGCAATCCCCCGCGTTTTACAGTTAAAGTATCCATGATAAAACAAGCAATTATACCTGCTTTGATTCACAAAATACAATTCAATAAAATAATCCCAACAGTAACCTCACTGCTAACTTTAAACTAACTGTAAACAAAATAACCTTTAAACACTAACATTAAATAAAATAATTCTGAAAATAACCTCACTGCGTCCTGTCACGGACGCCACTTGTTACGAAACCAAATCAAAATTATCAGAACTACGCCGAGACTACCCGTCAACGGTTGTTCTGTACAGGTTCTTAATATAGACATATTTAAATCTTAATAATAACTAAACACAGTGAGTCTACTTATGTATAAACCTTAATAATTATAGGACACAGTGAGCATCTTTTATAGTCGTACCTTCAATATTTGGTAAAAAAGAAATAAATTTTATTTACCTGGGTGATGCACGTGCTTCTTGAGGAATAGCTATTTTATTATACAGCAGGATACATCTTCATATACATCTTGAATAAGAGCACAACTATGAAACACTAGAAAATTATACAGAATGCAAATTAGAATTAGTAGAACAGTAAAAATCAGCACGAACAAAGTTAAGGATACGCCGGAAAGCAGGCATCTGCCCCATCTACAAGAAAAAATAGAAAAAAAATAGTTATTTACAGTTCAAAGTCTAGTGGATAGCTGTCGCCGTTTATTGACGGCATTAAGTAGCAGCTTACGTAACACACCCCTTAGAGAGCCATGGCCGGCAGTGCTTTGATATCTGCTTTCTAGACCGTGGGCTCCGGGGTGCTTGTGCATCTTTTGCCTGGACAAGTGGTCAGCCTGTCGCAGGACCCCCGGTGTATTCATATTACATATGGGAAAATAATGTAAGTATTCATGCAGCCAGTCTATTCTGCGTAGTTAGAACCCACATGAAACCACCACTGTGTAACATTTTTAGCCAATCGCCGATGGTCATTTTCACCGCGTAGTTACATATAAATATTTATAATTGCTTACCTGTCGTTTTACTTTGATATAGAGTTCCGAATTTTTTATTTTATATCATTGTATAGAAACATTCAAATTCTGGGCTATGAAATTACTTTCGAGTAGAGCTAAATTTAGCTAGAGCTAAATTTGCGAAGTTCTTGAAAGGGGGGGGGTAGAACATCCCATAAAAAATGTAGTACTTGATTATAAAAAACGACAAAACATATTGCAGTTAAATCCTCATACATTGATTCATTCGAGGCAAATTAATGAGGCGCTTATTTGACGCGATCTGCATAATAATCTCTTTAATAAAATGAAATCATTACACATGACAGATAAAGTGATGTTTAATAAATGCAAGAGAAGCACGTCAGCTTTAATAAGAGAAATGTCCTATCAAATTTAATTTGATTTTTGCTTCTAGCGGAAGGAAATCCTCACGTTTATTTGAGCATCTTCTTTATCGAAATTATAAAAGTTCCATTTCTTAAGTGGTGATTATATGCATTACAATCAATATATACACGATCTAAAGGAAAGTCTGTATGCGTAAACTTAATTCTGAAGAATTGCGCACTTTAGTTTTGTTTCTAGTCATGCGAACATATTCGCTCGAATAAATGTGATTGTTGCACATTACAATAGGAAAATCAGAGACGTTATCAAATGAAACTATGCAGTGAAGAGAAATAGAAGAATTGCCTACTTACAACGCTGTTTATAAAATCATGTAATTACTGTAGATCGGCATCGAGCAATGCACTGTTGTTTCATAAATATCAGTTGCACATCACCAAATGTAAATTAATTGAAAAAAGCTTTAGTTTAATACAAATGTAGTCATAAATGAATTCGTGTTAGATTTGATGATGTTTGCGTAACATGCGTATTCCTATTTTGCCATAGTTGGTAAAATATTATTAATTCGTGAGCTTTATTCAATTCCATGCTCAGGTTTGAGGTAATTACGACACATCTGAGACAGAACCTTCGTAGTTTGTCGAATACCCAAATATCTAAGCATACAAAATGATGGCGAGCTGTGTTAAAAATAATTTTATTGGTTGGAGAACAGGAGGGAAAAGCTAGAAATAACCACCTAGATGCATATCCAACATTACGATTACTTTCGCCTTATGCATCTTGATTTCATACTACTGATCAGACGATCAGATACTACTGATCAGGTATTACCTTGAAAAACTTTGAATCCATTTGCATTTCTCGTACAAATGGCTAATAAAATCCCCCCAGCGCGTGTGGAAAATTTCGAACCAGCACTGTATTTATCAGATCAGATAGAAATTCATTTATATCTGTGTTTGTATCAAAACAGTGCATTCTCAGTCGATTTATAGTCAACGACTTAAAACTGGTTATTAATTACTTGCACATTCGTACATTTCAGGTTGTCGACAGATAATAGTTAAATGATGCTTATAACTTTACGATTGACAAGTGATTTTCATCTCTCTCGTTTTGTTGTGAAAAATAAATTTATGATAACACTCCTAATTTTCTACAAGAGGCGCTGCACTAGGTTTTATTCCACAAGCAAGTCCACTGCAATAGCGAAAGACTAAATGCGTACTAGTCGTAAAACCATTCCGAAATATAAAGGATAATTGGTGGACTGTTATTATATCACTTTTTACGATGTTTGTTACTTGTCACTGTAAATAAGCTGATGATAATATAAATCGTATCTTATAAATCATATTATTGAATTAAACATTAATTTTATGTATTAGATTAATTTATGATTTTTTTATACATATGAAGAACAATGAAACATGTATATTGGGACTGCACAATTTGTATTGCTCTCTCAATATTTAAGAGCAATTAATAGGGTTTTAAATCTTTATGGCTTTAAATATTAAAGCTCAAAATGCGATAATGGAAGAGACGCCATTGGAAAAAGAGCACTTATGTGCGCATGTACTTCGAACACGTATGCAATTCTTTTGCTCAAAGGAACTTCATTAGCTCAAAAGGAGCTATTAGTCCCAAAATGGGATTTTCCGTTGGTTCACTATAAAACAACATATTTTGAAATTTTTGCCACCAAGTATTATCGCCCTACATTATTTTTAAAGAATTTAAATAATGAAGAATCTGTATATGTATGTTCTTTGCATTGTGAAAAAACTGCGGTATCTAAAACCATCAAATTTTGAATAACGTACTCCTCCATCCGAACCTGAGAGTCCGAATTTTGAATTTCGAATTTGTTTTATTATTTACTGCATATTTTGTGAAAACTTTAATGGATTTTTGATTAATAAACTCAATAATTTGAAAACGAGCAGTGGCAGCAGTGTTCGAAATAAAACATTTTTATCTCCAGCGCTCAAGACTGTTGCTATTCGAAAAAATGTAAGATATTTATGTTTCAAGTTTAGTTAAAAAAGCTCGTTTCTATGAAAGCAATGCATTGCCGCGGCGGCAAATAAAATAATTGTATCTTCCACTCGCATGTGTGTTGCCATTCAATAAAGCATAAGATTACTTTCAAATTTAACCTGCATACTTTTTCTTTTATATTCTTTTTCTCTTTTGTGTTAACTATTTCAGGCGCAAGGCTGCGTGTGTGGCTAGTTTTTAAAGAAATAATATAGCGAATATACTAAAACTCTACCCATAATTCTAAAGATGTGTTGTTTTCAAATATTTTGTGATTTTGTTGTTGAACTTTATGTGACGTAAATGCGAAGGAAAATATGCTTAAGAGTAAAATTAAAAAGACAAAAAAGGGGGTGTTGGCAGGAGTGAGCGTAAGAACAGACTGGCAGACTGCGAGCTCCGCGAGAGTGTATAAAACTTTAACAGATCCTTTTTGGACGACCATTAAAATCTGCCGCCTTTCAAATTTTTGGAGGTGGATATTTTTCTCAGGGTATCAGTTTTCAAAAATATATGTCTTAATTTTACGTAATATGTGTAAAAACATACAATGTCGGATAAAAAGCGTAGAGACCTATACACAATAAGAGAGTCAGCTCTCATTAATAATATTAACTGAAAATGCTATTGGTATTGCCCCAGATAACGAGAAAAGGATGTATGTATTTTGGGGCACTCAGTTGACCATCTTTAAAATAGGGTAACTTGTACCGAAAAGAAGTACTGAGGTTATATCTCGTAGTGCTAAAAGTTAAGGTGTTAAGGAGTCTGAGCGTCAGTTTTATTACTTAAAGAAATGCATTCATCTGCAAGCAAGCTGCAGCCCACTAGTGGCTGAGTAGTAAAGCTACATGGATTCGAAGCCCGGCAAAGGGGCAGGCTGCATAGTTGTTTTCGTGGTTTTCCGCATGTGTAACGTGGAGATGAGCCAGTTCCCTTAGAAGGTCCTCCACGAAAGCATCCCTTTGTTTAAGCAGATAATCCTCATTTGCTTTACCGTAATCAAATGAAACCAAACCAATAATCTGTAAGCAAAGCGATGCCAATTTCAATTCCACAAACAAAATTTCGCACTTCAACACAATATACTCATTTTTAAGGAAATGCTAATCAATAAAGAATTAATGAGGACGTAAAAGAAATTAAATAATTAAAAGAATATGCAGAATTTAGGATAAATCGAATTGGCCCAAGAAAACAACAATATAATCACTAAAAAGAGAAGTTCCTCCGGGCTTTCCAGAAGGCTTACAAAATAAGCTGTTTCCAGGAGCAAATATACTACTGCCTTGATCATAATCAATCTTAAGCGACAGTTAGGAATAAATTTTGCTTTCTTCCTTCCGCTGGATATCAAGAATTGGGGGGAAACACTATTAATGATCTTTTCTTCTCTTTCC
>KK114303.1:57090-117687 GCA_000611955.2 Stegodyphus mimosarum
GATATTTTTATATAATTATTTTAGATTCTTAAAAATTATTACACCCTAAAAGGGTTGTTATCATAAATATTATCATTTTAAACAAAGTTTTAATTTCTGAATTTATATGAAAGAAATCATTGCTTCAGATTCATGTTCAACACACAGTTAAAATTTTTTCTTTAAGAAAATACTTTAATGAATTCCTATTTATCTCATAAAGATTGCAGAAGTACCAAGCATATTCTAAAGGAAATACAGTCGAATCCGGTTAATTGGGCCACCGGAAAATCGGACCGGCCGCTTTTTCGGACCGAATCCTAAAGAACCGAAACAAATCCTATGTACATAAGCCTAATATTATTCGTTTATTTGAACCAAAATTCCATTTAATTGGACCAAAAAACGTGAGAACGAATAAGATACAGGAGCGACAAGTCGGTCGCGTAAGGCGGATGTACAGGTGGTCCGCGACATATGGAAGGATCTGTAGCTGCGCTACCCAGGAGAATGCTTTATCAAATGTGAGGAATTCCTTAAAGTGCATAACAAGGCCAAACCAGTGGGAGATGAACACGCGCACCATTTTCTTTGACCTTTCTTAAAAGAGCCACCAGTAGCCGCGAGCGAGGTTATTGGTCCTACTGCGTCTCCGATTTTCGAGAGAATGAACAATAGAGTATCCGGCTCCGCCTGAAAGGAATTCCCGCCTGTCAGTCATGATTAAAATTGGTTTCCTGAATAAGATCAAGCAACAACCACGAAACACTAGTCAGCGTGGGTTGATGGAAATTACCGGATTTGCAAAGACTACAATTTCGCATTTGATAAAACAAGAGAATGAGCTGCGACAAGAATGGGCACAATGTGAAGGACGAGGAGGAACTTCCAAAAAACGGAAGCGGGAAGGCAAGGATCCAGACGTCGATGAGGTCCTTAATAAATGGTTTGCCATTGTTACTGGACGAGCTGTGCGAGTAAGCGGCCCAATGTTAAAATGCAAAGCAGAAGAATTTGCTAAAGAGCTGGGCCACGATGACTTTAAAGCTACGGACGGTTGGTTGTGTCAATGGAAATCTAATCATAACATAAAACTCAAGAAAGCACATGGCAAGAAAGAAAGTGCTGATAGTGCAGGTGCTGAAGAATGGAAATCAACAAAACTGCCGAGCTTCTTGGAAACTTTTCAGCAGCTGACTTTTACAATGCTGATGAAACTGGGTTATATTATCGTGCTACACCGAACGGCTCGTTAAGTTACAAACATGTTGCACTCTCTGGCTCCAAAAGAGCTATGGATCGCGTAACTGTCTTGTGCTGCTCAAACATGTCAGCAACGGACAAGAGGAAGCTGTTGGTTTTGGAAAAAGCACTAAACCTCGCTGCTTTAAAAGACTTAGGAGGGACAGTTTACCAGTTATGTATCGTGCGAACAGAAATGCGTGGATGACCTCTGAACTTTTTAGAGAATGGCTGAAGGATTGGGACAGAGAGCTACAACGCCAGTCGAGAAAAGTGCTGCTTGACAATTGTGCAGCGCATCCTCATTTAGATTGTTTGAAGAACATCCAACTAGAATTTCTACCTCCCACGACCGCAGCTTTGGTCCAGCCAATGAACATGGGCATCATCAAAAATCTGAAGACCCTTAATTGTGCAAGGTTGGTTACTCACATCCTTGAAGCAATTGAAGAAAGTTTGCTGACCTCATCGTCAAAAGTCAGCGAAGTCAGTGCAATGGTTAGCATCTTACAAGCAGTCAAATTTGTGGCCGACAGGTGGCGAAAAGTGAGCAGTGAGACAATTCAGAACTGTTTTTCTCACTGTGGCTTCAAGTACTTGGTTTTGGAGATGGATGTAGACATGCTCATTGAAAGTGAAAATGATAACGGACATGTGGAACTTCAACAGGTACAAAATTGAGAAGATTTTTTATCCATCGACAACGAGCTTCAATGCTACGATGAAAATGAAGATTACGACGCTGCAATCGTTGCTCGAGTTGCAGCAAAACACATGACAACATCGGAAGACCAAGAAAGTGATGATGATGATGCCGCTAATAAGTTGGTACAAATGACAACACAGGATGCGAGGAAATGCATTGAAACTTTGCTTCGGTATTTCATGCAGGAGGGAAATGAAGGCGGTCCCATTGCTGCGTTAGATATTTGTGGGGATTTCGTTCACGTGCAATCCGTCAAGAGAACGTGTCAGATCACATTGGATAAGTTCTTCAAATGTTGACTGGAACTTGGTAAGAACTTGTTTTTATTGTGCTTCAAATGCTGAGTATCGTGGAGATCGTTTCTTAGAATTTGTTTCTAAATTAATTTTCTCAATGAAAAAGGTTCGACTGTAGTTCTTGTTTGTATATGTATGTTCGCTATACGTGTGTACCGCACAGTAAATGTCATAATTACATTTTAGCACGTTATTTACATGCACATTTACTGTTTGCTACATATAGCACGTCCCGTCTTACATAGGACGTGTTCATACAACATAGGATACATTACAACATAGAACATGTTCCTGTAATCCGACCAACCGGTTATTAGGACCAAAGCAATCGCTTCCCTATGTGGTCCGATTAACCGGAATCGACTGTATTTAGAAACAAATTCTCTCCTTTCTGATGTATCAACACTTTTCCTTATATCCGATGATAGATAAGGCCAAAGAATTTGTAAGGGAGCCCTATAAATTCTTTGATAAGGCTCCCTGTCCCCATTGTCAGATAAGCCTCCCTCCGACAGCTGACCACCCCCTTCCTAAGCTCCAGAACCCAGAACTCTAATTTTTTCCTATTGAGATTACAATAGTTCTTCTTCCCTGTCCCCTTCACTAATAGCAATACTCTTTAGATTTACCCGTCGAGGGTTATCGTATGACTAGAAGAGGAAACCTAACTGGCAACTTTTATACGTGGCATAGAGCTGTTGTATTTAATAGAAAATTATTAGTTAATAAGAAAAGTTTTTATAAAATAAACTTTTATTTAAAACTCATAAAATCATAATAAAATAATAAATCATAATTAAGGCATATAACGGTTTTAAAGTAATTTAGCATATAGTTGAATGGGAAAGCAGATTAGATAATTCCTTTTACAATATTCATCTACAATTTTGTACTAAGAATAATAAAATCTTCGGAGCCCTTAATATCGATCCCTTCTAAAGAATAGTTTTCTTCATCGACGCCTCTAACATTCTTCTCTATACTCATAATAAAAATAGCTGAGCATACATTATTTAAAGATAACAGTTACACTAAAAATATGAACAAAAGTTCTGAAAAGAAATGGTTTATTAGACTTATAGTTTATTAATTTTTGTATTCTTTTGATTTTTAGTTTAAAAAATATAAACAAAATTTCACACACAAATTCGCAGATTCCATTGCCCAAAAGTTCGATTTTAATTAATGCGATTAAGTGTATTGATGTTGAACGCTGTTCTGTTTCTCATATGTAATACGGTTATAGAATCATACTCCACAGCGGACTGTAAAATAAAACAGACTCAGTAGTAAAGTAAACACACACTCATTTACTAGATCTCTCGCCTTACTGAATCATTGCTCTCGTCGACAGAACCACCAGTAATATTTTTTCTAACCGGGAGGCGCTGCCCTCGCAGGCGTGAACAGACGCAATTTTTTTAATATTTGGCAAAAATATGCTTAACTAGTTCTTAAATCATAACAGTTCAGAAATATTTTCAATCCTTTCCTGTGTTCCGTAGTAAATGACTTACTTGTGTAAAGCCTGCTTCTACTGTAGAGTCATTAGGTTTTTTTGAAGTAGGAGACGTGAAAAATGTGCAATGCCCTCGCTAGGACTCGAAACCTGGATCTCTCGAATACGCGTCGAGTATGCTTCCAATTGCACCACGCAAGGCATATGCAAAGAACGGAGACCACTAAGTAAGAAGAGGGAAAAGTCAATAAAGACCCAGTAACAACTTTAGTTTGGGGATATTTCTCTCGGATGACTTTTAAATTCCGAAAGTTAGTGTGCCTATGTGTTTTCAATAAAACTTGACTTATTTGTATGATAAAGTTTATAAGGTATTTCTCCCGCCTTCCTCGAATGCCTTCGTGGTGTAGTGGTCAGCACGCTCGACGCGTAACCGAGAGGTCCGTGGTTCGATTCCCGGCGAAGGTGTTGCTAATTTTTCACAACTCCTGCTTCGAAATATCCTAATGTCTCTACAAGTGCACATCAATAAACAATTATTAATTATCCATTTTATTCACACATTTTTCTAATCAATGGGATCTTGAATATGCTGATCAATGCCCACGCATATTCGGCCATCGACCTCCATTCCACACCGTCATCATCATATATCTTTTTTAAAGTTTCATCGACCCCCAAAGGAGTGCATAGTGACTCCGAATGGCTTATACCAGAGATAGGAAACCTTTTTACCACGAGAGACCACACTTAAATTAGGTAATGATAAAGGAGGCCGCATAAGTTAATATACTTATAAATGAGACTTTACTGAAATTATAACAGTTATCTCACGTTGTTTTATTAATGCAAAAACACATTAGTTATTTATTAAAAAAATTTTACTGTATAAAATATTTTTATATTCACATAAGGCTAATAATTTATTATAATAAATTTAAATACTGTTTCAAATAAAAATAATAAAGTAAACGTATTTTTCAATAAATTTATTACATTATAAAGAAAAACAAAATAATAATATTAAGTTATAAAAGACCATCATAGCAACGCTGTGTAAAATAACGTTAAAATCCGATGGAAATTTTAATTAGTGGAATGTTTGCATTTGTTTTTTGCCTGAAAGTAACTGACTATTTGGATCAAGCTTCGTAACGCGCAACCTGAATGAGCATCTGCAATTTGCGTTCTTAAACTAGTTTTAATTTTTGTCATGAGTAAAAATGTTGACTCGGAGCAGTAATACTTCCAAAGCAGGAAAGTAAACGGCGCACATGGCTGTCGTAGGCTTGGATATTCAACAGCATTTTTCCAGATTTCTATGAGATCCTTTTTAGCGTCAAAAAGATATTTGAGGATACTAGCTTCCTGCAACTCAAACAACCCCATTTGCAGTTCTGTAGGAGCTTTGGATATATCTACTAAATGTAGTTCAAATGCCAGTTTCATAGCAGAAGTGCGCTCGTCAAAATTTGAAAAATCTTTCAGTACATTAAAAAATTCAAGACATCTTCTATTCATCGAATGTTTTATTTTAACATTTTTGCTAGCTCTGGGAAGTGTTCTGCAAATATACCCCTGTAGATATTGCAAGATCGCAATGTTTTCAAAAATGTTAATTTTTTGTGAGACGCTTGGATTTTTGCCACATTATATATATGCTTCGTTTTACCTTGCAGACAGATATTTAAATTGTTTTGTTTTGTCATACAATCAGATAAAAGTGGAACGTTTCTGCAAAACGCTTCATCTGATAGATCACACAGTTTTCCCTGTTCTTGATAAAAGTTTAAACTTTGTCGTCGTAAAGTTAAAACTTTTATCAAAACCTGTGCTGTTGATAGCCAGGGAACCTTGCAATATAGTACGGCTGATCAATACTGTAAGTTTCCTCGTCTAAATTTAACATCTGTCGAAATTTACGATGACGCATGGCATTTACGCGAATGTAGATGACAATCCAAATAGTTCTATCCGGGGGTCTTGCAAAATTGTTATTTTTGCGCAAGGATTTTGCTGATGCAAATTGCAGTGAAATAATATCTATTTTTTCAAGTTTTCCTTTTTTAATAAAGCAACGAATCTTTCTTTTTTACATCTCACGGGAGGCGTGCTATCTGTGTAGACACTGAATTTGATTGTAATCGACATGTAATCGATGGCATATTTCTCTGAAGTTTTCGAAAATGTCAACTCCGCGAGATCTTCCAGTTAGAGTACCCAACTTAAAAGTTCCTCGTAACACTGAAAATCTTTAGTTACACCACGAATAAAGTATAAAAATTGCAGCGAGTCAATTTTATCAATGCTTTCATCTAAAGCAATTGAAAAATAAGCATCTTCATTTTGTATAATTGTACGAAGTTGCTTTATTACATTGTCAACTAATTTGTGCTGCCGATCTGTTACAGTTCTTGAAAGAGGCAATTGTTTGTATTTATCAACTTTTTCTGGATCTAACATACCTATTGCTTAACAATGTATTCTTTAATTATATCTATGTCACCTCTTTTTCCAAGTTATGTGCTATTTTATAAGTAACAGCAACTGCAGTGGGATTTTACTTAGCAAAGGCATAAGGACGCCTGTTGATGATGCTTTTCATTTTTCAATTTTTGAAATGCAGCTTGTCGAGATTCACTTTCTAAATTGAAATACTTATGTTCATTATATGAGTCAAACAGTGTTTATTTGCGTCCGCTGTTTTCAAAGTAGTCAAAACTGTATTGCAGAATAAGCACACCATTTTATTTTTCACACAAGTAAAGAAATAATCTAACTCTATATCAATGTTCTGTTTTCTCCATTTAATGTTCTTCAATTTGTTATGGAGAAAAAACGAATGTCAAATAGCATCTTTAAGAAAGCGTATACTTACTAAAAATACAATAAAACCGAGTATTACTGAAACCTCAGAAGAAGTAAAGCAATAACTAGATTTACAATGGCCGATAGCAATATGAGTCGAGCTTTTACAAACACGCCCAGATAACTACAAATCACCATTTTCTTCGCTAGTATATTAAATCACACTGATGCAGGTACCTAGACTATGAAAGCCTCATCCTGGGTTACATATCGTTTACACGTTATCGTTTCTGATAGCATATATGAAAAACCGATGCGGTAATGTCCCAGTTTGTCAACGTTTATAAGGTTGTGTGAGATGCAATTCGAAGGTAAGCGCCGGTTGTGGTATAGTTCGACCGTTTCAAACGCAACCTTGGCTGGCATTCTGCCAAAACACATTGACTGGTCCAAAAGGGGCGTTATTACTTGCCTGCGAAGTAAAAGGTCTTCTCTTCTCCGGAAAGAGAGAATTTATATACTCGTGGGAAAGAAAGTTCCCACCCTTCTACCCTGTTTTGAAAATAATTCGGTCCGAATGGCGCATGCGTGTTTACGCTCACGGTCGCGGATGAGACGGTCGAACTATAATAGAATCAACATGACGAGACGCCTCAACTGGCTTGTAATCCGTAGCTCAAATGGACGAGGTGTAGACGGGAATTGATGACCTTTCAGCCGGAGGCGTGGCTACTGGTCAGGAGCGTCAGGATTGGTTGTAAAAGAAGGTATCCACAGCATAGCAATTCAGGCAACTGATGGATGGGAGCGAGGTAGACTCCTTTCAGAAAACCATACTTTTTGGAGAGGTAGTCGAATAATAATGAGACGAAGGGGTATGCAAGTTATTAATTAAGTAAGTTATATGAAAGTACAAAAGAAAATACTGGAGCATTGTGTTAATTACACTAGGAATATATGGAATGCATTGCAATAAATGCAGGTAAATTATTGTTTGATAAAACGGTTATTTAGGTACTTCAGAAGCTTCAGATAGTATTAGGGGGAAAATATACATATTATCAGTTGCATTATCTGCAGCTTCAAGTGGCTGCAGTTGTACCTTTTGGAAATAATTAAGATGTTTATAAAGGCATTTCTTCCAAATAAGTCATTAAGTTCCTCAACAAATTTGAAGATATTAGCAAAATCAGTTAATCCAGAGTTATTCATACTTTTGTGTTACCAAGATTAGCAGAATTGTAATTATTTTGTGATTTATAGTCATGTATTTTACAACTAGTTGCATATGCAGCTTCAGCCAACTGAGGGGAGAAACTGGAATTAGAATTATGTAGTCTAGTTTGGTTTCTGGCCATTTGCGCAAGGGTGCCAGGTTTGATTCTACTATTTTTACTGGCTACAGATGTCTTGTTTTGGGGGAATTTAACACAACCCGTATAGGTGCCTGGGTGAGGGCCTAGGCAGTTACTGCAGTTAGATTTTCTATGCGTCTTAATTGGGACAATCAGAAGTTTTGTAGTCGAGAGAACATTTGACGCATCTTGGTTGAAAGTAGCAATTCTCGGAAGAGTGGTGTCATTTTTGGTAAATATGACGTTGCGGCACTTATTTTTTTTAGATATATTTCGCGACCGATATAACGAAATACTTTAGAGTCTTCAAATTATAAATGCTTTCCGTCATTTCATTCTTAACCACTCGCAGCAAATATAGCAGCATGGAGGCTTTTGTCCTTCGTCTAGTGAGCTGAGTGATTTTACTAATAGAGTAGCGTAAGTAAGAGCGTTTACAACTTTTATAGTATCCACGTCAATAGGTGGGCCTCTGATGACCACTTTTACTGATCGCGCATATTTTGCATTGACTACATAATGTTCAATATTCCTTTGTTTGCATAATGCACTCAGAAATCTATGATCCTCACCCGTGTGTGGCAGAATTTTTACGAATTCGCCATTAGTCTTGCCAACAAATTTTGCAGTAATGTTATCAGCTAGTTGCCGTAGAAAATTATCGAATTTGAATGGATAGGGGTTCACCATAATAGATGGAATACCCGTAACAGGGTTAGTTGTCGGCTGAGGCTGTACGAGCTGCTCATCAAGATTAATGTTATCATACTCATTACTAATTTCCTTAGGATTATCACAAGAAATAGGATCAAATTTGTTTTGAATGTATAGAGGCGTTTTAGAATTGTCGATTCTTATCTGCTTAACAGTTTTAGTGGCAGTTTGTAATCCTTCTGTGTCAACACTAACATTACAAACATTTTTCCTCTTATTAACGTTTCTATTACATCAATTACGGGGAAAAAATCCAAAGATTTTTCCAAAAAAATTTGAAATTACCTTAAAATATTACATGATCTCCGTTTAAAAGACATTTTTCGCTCTATCTGATGGTGCAAATGGAAAAATTCTGAGGTTTTAAGTTTTTCATGAAACAAAGATTTGAGCAAAAAATCGTGTCAACATTAAAATTTAAAATGTCGAAGTTGAATTTGAAAAAAAAAAAATCACTTTACCACATTGCACTGTCTTCCACAAACAGTGTGTGTACTGAATTTGAGCTTGATGACTTGCGATGAAGTTGTCTGAAAGTCGATGACAAGCTGTTAACCACAGCTGCAAACACTAAGGTTCAATAAAAGCTAACACACTAAATAAAAACTTGCAAAAATAACTTTGTAGAGTCATTAGTTTTTTTTTAAACGCTGAAAACAGTAAGGAATGCCCTCTCCGGGACTCGAAACTGGACCTCTTGATACGCGCCGAGTGTGCTACCATTACAGCCCGAAGGCATGCTGGAAAAAGGGAGAAAATATCTTATAACTTTATGGTTAGAAGAGTTTTGTAAATAATTATAAAACCCGACTTTTATATCTTCTCCTGGATCGAATCTTATATCGAATTTTATATCTCCTTGCAGTTAGTAAAATAGTGGCTATACTTTAAATACGAAAAGCTTCATATCTTAATATTTGCAGAGATATTTTATAATGAATACACTGATTCCATAGATACTTTCCAGTACCTGTCAAAAGAAGTTCAAAATTTTTTGCTCGAACTTAGCAGTAAATACAAAAAATGATTGCTTTTTCTGGCGCAATGGCTCCGTTTCGCTAAAAAGAGTCTTCATTATCAAATTTGTAACAAACCCCAAGAAAGCATTAATTAGATGCATCTCCAAAAACTTTGACTTTATGAAGTTTTTATCCGTAACTTGCTAAAATATAATTAATACATTATACTTTATTATTATAAATTCCAGCTCTATTGAAATCGTTGCATAAACAATTTAGATTTTTATTTTCAGAAACTACTTAAACCCGTAATGCTGAAACTCTTGCCAAAACATTTTATGTTTTATGTTGAGAAATATTGGAAGAATTATTGGCATATAGAAATACTGGAATATTTAAAAGAATAAATCTTGCAGCAAATTTTTATCGAACATCTTTACAAATATTGTGAAATTATGTTAAGTCTCGTGTAAGTCTTGCGTCTAAAGCAAAGAACAAATAAGATTTCTTTAAAAAATGACGTTATGTCTTTAAATAACTGTAGTGAAAAATTATCGGGGAAAAAAATAAATTACTTTAATAATAATTTTTTTTTCCCCTAAATGCAGCTCTATCGCTTATGTTGTTCTGTTTACCTTTTAACCTTGAAATACATAAAGCAGAAAATTACACAAAAAGATTAATGCTTCTGTTTGCTTTATTTATTTTATTGCCTTTTTCTATTTATCTTTGACAGTTTCTGGGATCTGAGAACAATGCCACAAAGTGTTTTTTGCCACTTGATTCTTCTGATATATAAAACTGTGTAAATAAAATTAAAAAACGTTTCGGAGCAAGGAGAACAAGGCCGAGGATGATATCATTCTGTTCAGACTATTATTTTTTCTAGGTATCGTTATGGAGTTTTAAAATTATGTAATTTGGAATCCAACATTTGGCTTCGGGAACATTTTAAAACTTTTTTGTAATTTTGTTATTTTTAGAATGTTCAGAAGTATACCACAGTGTTACCAAAATAAATATTCATGTAATTTTCACGTACAGTAAATTTCGTATCTTGAAATTAAAAATGCGAACAGTGGGGGGAGGGAAGAGAAGTTGGGTTGGAATGTAATAGAGAGGTAAAATAGAGTCCTATCCTCGTTTTTCATATTAAGATATTGATCCCTAAAAAAAGTACTTGAATTATTATTACTATTATTACCTGCTTGTTTACACCTGTGCTTATTGTTAGGTTGAGGATGTTTAATCTGAGTTCAGTCTCTTTCTCAATGTTTTTCGATTCATTCTATTTGTAATTTTTTACTATATTAGCTGTTATTTCCATCTTAAAGAATCCATTCAGTCGAGATTTAAATGTCATATTTCTTAAATATATAAGTACCCATTCAAGGAAGAAACGCTATTTTGGATGAGGCAATAGGAATGGACAGAACAGTTAATTTTTTTAAAAGTATCGATATGTTTGAAAAATAGACCTTGTAAGATGCTGCAACGGCATTAGAAGTAGCTTTGGGTGGTGTATTTTTCCCTATCCCACTCCACCTATCTTTAAATATTTACTTTGAATGATCTAAAGTCAGCTTAAAGCAGAATTTCGGAAGAGTCCATTGGTATTAGTATTATTTTTGTTCTATGAAATTTGAAACGATTTTTAATCCATTGCCAAGATCATCGCAGTCTTATCATCCTTCTGTTCTTTTAAATACACCAGTTGTTTCATTCATGCCAAGATTCTGAGATTGATTCATCTATTTCGTTTAAAAATTTCATTCCTTTATCTAATTTTTTTTTCGCTTTCCTCAATCTTCGGGAGGGTCAAAAACCCCTCTAAAATATTCCTTTGTAAATATATATATATATATTTATTTATATATATAATGATGATTTCGGACAAACAGGAAAGATTTTGACAACTGCACAAAAGGAATCCCAGAAACAAAAAGATACTTTTCTAAATGGTTTAATAAACTTAATTCCTTGCTGTGGTCACAAAAATAAACCAAGGATAAAATTACCAGTATTGTACTAATATGTCCATATGGCCACTGATACATCTCTAAGTGAATGGTTCAACACAATTCAGGTTAATTTTAACGCAAAAAAATGTGAATAAGGCTCAAGGGAATTCCAAAAATATTATTCAGTAAATACGTTTAACTGCTAAAATTACTGTGCTTAAAATTACGTAAACAAAAAATATTTAAAATTATACATTATTTATTAATATTATATCACATAGCAAAAATGTTGTAAACACTTCTATTCTCTTATTATAAAAACATTCTATGATTATAAAAAAGCTAACTGCATCTGCATTTTAATCATTTGACTTTTGTATACAGTTAAAAAAGCAATAATAGTAATTTATTTAATAAATTTAAGCTCATTTAATTTGTTGCTTCAGTAGTAGAAACATTTTAATCAAAGGTTTTTACTACTACAATCGCAAAATTTAATCGAAGCTTTAGGCTACTTCAGTTAGAGAAATCTTTCAAGAGTTTAATCAAAAGTTTGCGCTATTAAAACGGTTTCTAAAATTCTCAGTCAAATTACTTTATTTTAATACTTTAATCAAATTCCAGGAATAATTGCGCTAAATAATATAAACAGTGAGGAGAAAAAATATATATATATTTGTAATTAGTTTAGAACGTTGCCTCTAGATGGCAACACCAGTCAACATCAAACTTCCTCAGGCTTTGTTGTTGAATTTTTGAGTGAATTTGAAGACAAGAAGGTTTATCTTTTCCTGTGACGCCCCCCTCGTATGACAATTTATTTTGTTTTCGTTTTAATGCTGATCTTTCAATCACTTTTCTATTACACGTATAACGTTATTTATATCTATTTCAGACGTAGCGATTTCTCAAAACAAAGATTCCAACTGTACTCCAAAAACAGCACTTTTGCGTAACCAAAAAAAGGCCCTTCTCTTATTTGATTTGAAAATCCACTTTTTTCTCACTTTAATCGGGTCCTAATTTTTTCGAACCAGAAAGAAAGTTTTTCAGAGATCCTTTTACATCTCTGCTTTCATTATTTCGCCATTCAAATTTCATTCATTCAGGAGATATATGCTATAAATTTTTAATTCATTTTTTTAAATAATATAAAGATCTGAAGAATAAAACTTCAGCAACTCAAAACAGAACTTTTTACTACGTGCTTATTATTTACATCAAAGGGGTTTAAATTAACAAATATTTTTCGTACTCTAATTCAGTGTTTCTCAATTCATGGTCCGCACAAAATTGGCGCTCCATGAAGTCACTTCAAGAGTTCCGTGAAAAAAATCAAATATAACAATTAAAAATTATTGCGAAAGAAAATTCAGTACAATAAAAAATAATTTTTGTATGAGATTGTAATTAGCATGAGCGAATGACAAACTTTTCAGTTAAGTTTGTGTTATCCAATTCGGTATATACACACCTAATTGCTGAGGAAAATGACGTTACGTATCACACAGCGTGCTACAGAAAAGCCAAGCAAGTTACATCACAATGATTGTCAAGGAGAAGGTCCATTCGCTGGCTTCCGAGAAGGGAGGCTGTAAATTGATCGTCGGAATGAAAATGTTGTATGTAGGGGAACAAAAGAAAAGGGCTCAATAAGGAAACGGTTAGTAAAGGAAAGAGAGCGTGTGAAAAGGTTGGAGGGACAAAATAGATTCTGAGTCTTCGAATTAATAGAGGCGTGCATTTTCACCTAACAAATGAAATCTTCTGTCTACCGGTCAGCCATTTTCATTTTCAATCTGATAGTATACATTGCTACGTTTGTGCAGTTCAACTTTAATTCCGAGCAATCAGTATAGTTTATTTCTCTGGTTTCTAGTAATCGTATCGATTGGATTTTTACTTCCTTGTACGAAGCAAAGGAAATATTGTAGACCGCTATCGAATGCAATTTCACGATGCTTTTGCTTGCCATCTGTACGTAAGGACGGAATAAAGGACTCTTTTCCCCCAAACGAATTATAAAACGGTTTAAAATGGATTCAGAAGATATTATTCGTGGCGCCTGTGCGTACGTATGTATGTATCTCACATAACTCAAAAACCAGTAGCCTCAGAACGTTGACATTTTGCATATAGGACTGCTATAACATGTAGTTGTGCACCTCCTATTTTGGTTGCAATCGGCCGCACCAAAAGGATGTAAATATATATACCACATCTGTTACTCGGCTCAGTTTTTTTTTTATTCTTATATGCTGGTAAATTGTGCATTTTTTTTTTTTTTTGCTTTAAAAATAATTGAATTAGGTTATTCTTATCTTCCGATTAAGGTTTTTATGCCTTTAGTTAATCTGCACGCAATAGTTGTAGAATTATCAACAATTTAAAAGTTGCTTAAGTGTGCGGCTAAGCCTAATTTTTTTACCATAGCAGCCATATTTGTTCACATTTGAAACTTACCAGAATGGTGAATTAAGTCTTTCTGCACCTTCAGTGTCTTTTTGCCGAGTGAGATCAAAAGTAAACTTTCAGTTTTGTGCACCAAAAGGTCTAACTCCTTGCCCGCTGGCCGAATTTCTTGTTTTTGCGTAAAAATTGTAATTTTAATTGTAAAAATGTTTTTTTGAATTGTTTTAACTGTATTTGGTATTTTATGTTTTTCTGTATCTTCCAATTTCTAATGAAGCTATTTTGAAGTTTCATGTATTTTTGCCTTGCCGCGAAGTGAGAACTGAATTAACTGAATGAGAAATATATCTGTAATGAAATTCGAGGAAATAAGTTTAAATAAAAGGCAGGAATAAAAGCGTATAATTTAATATTCCCCATGAGAAAGTCATGTGGTGTACACATTAGATTTTTTTTAATTAAATAACTGAATGTGGGTCTTCCATCATATTATCAATTAATTTTATATTTTTCATGAATATTTTTTTTTTTATTACAGGTAATGGATAAGTTCATCATAAAGAAATCTTCGTCTTGATATCAATGAGGATAATGCTAGCGCTAGTAAAATTGAAGACGATGCAGAAAAGTTAAAAATTACAAAATCAACTCGAAATGTCAATCGATTGTTCGATGAAGAATGCTTAAAATTCGAATTTACCTGGATCGGAAATACAGATTCTCCAACTCCCCTCTGCGTTGTTTTCGGAAAGAAACTGCCAATAGCGCAATGTTATTCACTTAGTAAAAGCGTCATTTTTCAACTGAACGCGAACAGTTTTTATAAAAATAAAAGTACTTCAAAAGTCTTTTAGAAACGCAAGGTTAAACCAAGAAAACAGTTGCAAAAAAACAATAAACGTAAGTGATTAAGCTCAGCTTGCGACGTATAAAATTGCTGAGTTAGTAACATTAAAATTAAAACCACACACAATAGCAGAATTTCTCATCTTTATCTGCCTCTGTGAAATACTGACAATTATGTTTGGGGAAGAAGCAAAGATAGAAATTTTGAAGATGCCGGTTTCTGATAACACGATTCCCAGAATTAATGACAAGTACTGCAGTATTCGCTGATGAACAGTCGCTGACGAACTTATTAACATGTCTTTTGCATTACAAGTAAACGAATCAACTAATATAAGTGACAAAACGTATCTTTTAAGCTTTGTGAGATTTCTTTTTGAACAAAAGATAATAAATCCATTCGTATGCGTCGAAGAACTTTTGGGGCGTACACCTGCCTAGACTTATTTGATGCGATAGTATCATATTTGAATAGATTAAAATTATCATAGGATCAATGTGTCGGGATTTGTAGTGACGAAGCAACATCTGCAACAGGATCAGTCAAGGGATTTGGGACTTTACCGAAAAAAATCAGTCCGAATATATTTCATCGCTGTATTCATACCCAAGAAATACTTGTCATAAAGGCAATGCCTGAAATATTAAACGATATTTGAATTAAGCAGTTCGCATGGTTATTATTTTTTTTAAATAAGCCAGATTTTCAAATATCTTTGTTCATGTATGGAAGCAGACTACGGATGTTTACTTCTTTATACAAGTGTATCAGTACAGCGATGACAAACTTACAGGAGAGATAGAGTACACTCAGACGATGGGAAATTCCATAGCAATGCGTGGTCGGAAAGGCTTTCCCGGCGCGGTAGTGACGACACAAAAGTCAAGAAAGAAAGGACACAACGGGGTGAATAAACATGTTATTATTCGGCGTACAACAAAAACAAAGAAAAAACAACATAAAGATACAACGATTGTCATCCAATGCAGTGTTCGAAATTACGACCATGATGCAGGAACCGTGCGTCATGCATCTTCGCCGGATTTAGCCTTTTTCCTAGGTGGGGCAAAAGCTTAAAACTGCCGCCCTTACCCGTCTTCCTTTACGTTTCTCTAACGAATTTTAATTTTTTTAATAAACTTAGAAATAAACGCGATTTGAGATAAAATGTAAAATCTATTTTACAGTAAGAAATTCTTTATATGCCATTTTTTTATGAAACAAATGTGCATAACAAATGGTTTAGTTTCTTTACTTACGGCAAACCATAAGAAGGCTATCTGCCTAAGAGGAAAGATGCCTTCATTGAGGACTCTAAGAGTACTTGGCTCGTATGGAAGTTATGCATGAGCGAAACGACAGAAACGCCCATGGAGCCAGCTAATTTGCCAGAATTCTAACCCCGACCGAAATACAAGTGTTCAAACTTTACCGCTTAGCCGCTAGTCGCTCGACACATACCAAAAATTACATAATTAAAAACCCGTGAGAACCTTCCTAAATAATCCATACACTACTAATCAAATTCACATTTTCCTGAAATAGGCCTTTTTTCAATATTTGGAACAATAACTACTCATATTAATAAATGATATTAATAGGAAACGATTCAGTACCAAACACTAAAATAGTTCAGCGCGGTACAAAAATGGGAATCACACAATATTAAATAATTAAAAAGTTTATTTAAAGTTAATATAAGCAAATTACAAATCACTAATGAAATAGATTGACTAATTTTATACCAATTTCTCTGTACTAACAGTAACTTTAACCTAGCACGTTAAAAAATTCATTTCACAATAACGCCTTTATGTAGCCTATTCAAGAACTCTACTATCGTCCTCACATAGCCTGATAACGTAATAAATATTTAGGTTTTCACACAAAAGACTAATTTTTGTACTATAATAATCAAATTTACATTTTCTCTGAAATACGCAATTTTGCAATATTTGCGACAATAACTAGCCAAATTAATAGAGAATGATTCAGAACTAAATACTAAAGCAGTTCAGAATAGTAAAAAAAATAGAAATGAATATCTTAAACAAATATATACAAGTTACTAATCATAAATGAAACGGATTCAATAATTAACACACCAGTTTCACTAAACTAATTGCATTTTCTCTGAAATACGCAGTTTTGCAAGATATGAAATAATAACAAGCCAGATTAATGGAAAATGATTCAGTACTTAATACTAAAGCAATTCGGCATAACACAAAATATAGAAATGACACATTATTGATTACTATCTTAAACAAATATGTATAAGTTATAAATCACGAATGAAATGGATTGAATAATTAACACACCAATTTCTCTAAATTAACAGCAATTTTAACCTGGCATTTTAAGATTTCATTTTACTATAACGCCTTTATATAGGCTGCTCGAGAACACTACTATCGTCCTCATCATATACAAATCAATTTAACGGTGATGGTAGTTTTAGGCATCTAATTATCAATGGTTAGTGTAGTATTTACTACTTAAATCTTTAGAAAATTATAATTATTTAATTTTGTGTACCTTTAAAAAAGTCATAGTATAATCGAATTTATTATATTTACTTCAATTATTTTATATAATTCCAAACCTTATTTCTGGCAATATTTCAAATTTTTTCACAGTAAATTATTATTATATTGAATTACTGAGATAAATTATTAAATGCAGATGGCATGCTTCAGAAAGAGATTAAATACCTCTCCGATGGCTGATCGTAAGTCAAGGATTTTTAATTTAAGAAATGAGTCAAATAAGATCAGTCTTCATGAAGACTGCAGACTGTGACATTTTTGATTACCTGATACCTTTTAGTAGTTTATTGAAAATCTTAAGGAAATTGCATTTCTATGCGAGCCACTTTAAGGAGAAAAAAGACAAAATTTGTTTTCGTACAATTTTTTTCATTTAAAAATCACAAAAAAATTACCTTGTAGGGATTTATATTTATTTTAAATAACCAATTTAATTTAATTTGAAAGTTCTTTCCTATAAGCTTTCATTTCTCCTAATTGTCAATGCCAGAATATTTAAATTTGGTAGCGCGCGTGAAGTAATGCAAAATTCTATTTTGAGGAGAAAAGGTTTAAATACTAAGTTCTAGAAGGGAAAGTGAGAGAGTGGTGGACGAACTCTGTGCTTTTTGTAGCAAGGGCTTCTGCTTAGCATTTATTGCTGGTTAAACGTGGCGTAACAGCTATTACTTTGCTGCCACTAGATTTTTCAGCGCTCGGTAGGAAACAGGATAGTCTGAGCCCTGTAGCGTAATTCTACTACTTGTTAACATCTTCAGATTTTGAGTTTAGTTCCTACTGTTTCAGTTACCGCCCAAGCAGAGGCGTAGTTCATTAGCGTCGAGTTGACGCATTGTAAATTTCTAAAGAGCGTAATAAAGAGTACTTTAACCCTTCTTTTATGTAGTTACTACACTTCCAGTTTCCACACAGCAGTTAAACAAGTGGGCCCTACAACCTGATACACCATTAATTCTAATTTTGAGGGAAGACATGAAAATATTTTTACAGACATACAAAATGTTCGAGTACGCTTGCTAAATTTTCAACTACACTTTCTAAAAATTACGTTTAGCGTTTGAAGGTTAGGTTAGGTTATTCAATTATGGCAAAGTACACGAGGGCTATCTGCCTAAAGGGATGGATGCCTTCGTGAAGGACTTTTTAAGGGAAACTGGCTCGTATACACGTTACACATGAGGAAAACCACGAAAACGCCCATGCAGCCAGCCCGTTCGCGGGATTCGAACCTCGGACCGAACTACCAGTGTTCAGCGTCTTTACCGCTCGGCCGCTGGTGGGCTTTTAGCGTTTGAAAAGGACTGCTTTAGGAACAAAGATTATTATTTCATATTGCTCCTAAATTGCGTCCCTTCCCTTTTTTTTAGTGGTAGGGATCCAAGGCAGATAATATTAATTTTTTGGAACGCATGTTTATACATCAATGATTGAAGATTTTTCTCAAATACTTTAGTAGAATAAGAAACACTTATTAAATAACGCTTTCTTCGTAGATAGCGCGCATAAAAATGTAAATCTTATATAACATTCCTAAAAGATGTCGCGTGACCAAAATTCTAATAGTATGAAAACCTATCTTATTTGATTAAGACGTTGCTTTGGAATCATGGGCCTATGATTAAGCTCTTAAGGATATTTAGGCAACAGATAACCTTTTCTCTTACAGAAAAACCTTATCGTATTATTTAATTGAAATTGGGGCTTTAATACTCTTACATGAATAGCTAAAGGCTTGCATTTCTTCGATTTTAATTAAGAATGAGAAAGGATTGATGTCTGCCAGAAAGACGTGCTAAACTCCTGGACAGTTTGACAAATTGTGAACTGAGATTTGAATGCAAAGTAAATGTTCTCGAAAGGAATTGAAAGTGCTGTCCCAGCCGGCAAACAATTCATCAAAAGGCGAAACAGACTTACTGCTTTTTAAATAGGTATCAAGAAATTAAATTTATGCCATTAGGAATACCTTTTAGTATAAAATAATACTGGAAGTTTTCAAAAACATCATCAGTTGGATACAATATTACAAATTGAATGTATTTTAAATTGTATCAATTACCTTAAAGTGAGATCATTTTCTTTAAATGATCAATTTAGTAGGCAGTTAATGAGCACTAAAATTTATAAGATAAGTTAAAGATCTTATGCTTTCGTAGCTGCCAACATTCTGAAAACTGACTATACGCGATGCTGCTAGGAAGATAAAAACCTTCGGTTTTTCTGGATGATAATATCTACCAGACAGCGTTGATGATAAATGCATGGTAGTATAAAGTAAGTTAGCAGTCCAAAATTTTCAGAAAGATTTCACTAAGGAGGTTTCTAACTTTCAAGGGTTATGCCATTCGGTTTATTGTCATTTGCTTTATTGTCCTGAAGCGGCTTTTCAAGGTATGCATACATAAACTATTATTTATATTATTAAAAGAAATATTTCTATGCTTTTTTTATATTTAAGGTTGAACTTTAGTTTTATATTTACAATATGTTCCTTTAAAGTTTTTTTTTTTGCTTTGTTATGGTGAGTGAACATGATCCGGCAGTAAAACTAAGAACAAACGCGAATTCAACAAAAATTTGACACAGAAAAGCAAACTTTCAAGTACTTCTGGCTCCGAAGTTTGAAGAAGAATGTTTTATTTATCAGGAAGGGGATTTCGTTTTACGGTGTGAAATCAACCTGACAGTTAACTCAACGACGTGCTACTCAACTTAACAAACACTTATCACGGAAGCGGTTTCACCTGCTCACGATGCAACAAAAGAGAAGCGATTCCTGATTTTAGATAATGGTTATCTGGACCTTTTTCCTTTTCAAAAAAAAAAAAAAAAAAAAAAAAAAAAAAAAAAAAAAAAAATACAACAACAGTCTGATTTAAGATTGTATTTGAATACTTCAGAAATAATTTTTGTTTTCTTTATTTTTATAATATGCATAAAATTTTGGAAAGTTTTGGTTTTTCCTGTTTTTTGAGTGTTTCTGTTTTTTTAAACCGCCAATGGATAATAAAAAGACAGTTTATTCTTATATATGATAAATTATATACATACACACGCACACACACACATATATATATATATGTATAAATCAAAATCTCAAAAATCGGAAACGAAAAAGAAAATGCCGCACTAAATATTTGAACCCATTCTCTCCATATAATATATTAAGCTAGAAAAACGTAAATTAAAGAAAAATACCAAACTGAAAACAAAAATTTCATTTCAAAAGAGAAAAAAAAATGTTTTAGATTTTAAATTACGTTCAAAGGGGCTTTTTTTTTAACGTTTTGTGTGTTACGTGTATTTATTAAATATCACGCTCTTTGCTCTTAACTATAAAATTCAATTCAACAGCAATATCGGAAAATAATTTTAAAATGAGCATATCTGTAGAATTTCCTTTACATATTCCGCGCGCTGGAGATAAAAGATTCCCCCCCCCCCAAATAGAGTGTTGCCATTGCTCGCTTTTAAATCGTTGAATTTGTTAATCAAAAATTCGTTAAAGTTTTAAAAAATGTGAAATCGATAATAAAACAAATTCCAATGGGCTTCCAGATGCCCCCATTCGGGTGGAAACGTACGTTATTCAAAATTGGATGGCTCTAGGTACCGTTGTTTTATCACATTTGGAGAAATGTATATACATTTATGCAGATTCTTCTTTATTTAATTTCTTTAAATATAATACAGGGCGATAATGTTTGGTGGCAACAATTTGAAAAGTGAATCGAGCATTTACAGTGAATCGACGCAAAATGCCAAAACGAAAACAATAGTCCTTCAGGAACAAAGCCCCTTTGGGCTAAAAAAAAGTATATATATATATTTGTCGATTAGTATGAAGATTGTCTCCTATTACTGATTATTTTCAATTTTCCTTTCTTTTGTCAGAAAGTAATATTTGACATTTTAAAATACAGTTGTCTCTAAATATTGTGTATTTCTCCAATACTACTTGGCGAGATCAAAATTCGTCGGTAGCAAGCAACAACAATTGACAACTTCAAACGGTCATTTTTTTTCCGATTCTTCAAAATTTAGGTAAATTACTTTTTTGGCTCAATTTTAGTTTCATGTTATAATTATATCTTAGCATTGTATTCAGACGCGAATATAATGTATTATCAATGTTTAATAGATTAATTTCCGTATGCAGTTAGCATTATTTTATTTGAAAATTATTTTCTTTTATTCATATTTATAGAATATGTTAATAGAGTGTACCATTTTCGAAAAAAATTATCCATTTTTTTTTTGCACTTTGCGTTTTTATTTATTATTTATTATTTGGTTGGCAAATTTATTTTGTAGAGGATGCGTTTTAATTTTTAGAGATAGGGAAGGTATTTAAATTATTCATTCAATGCCTCAGTTTATGGAAACAAAGCATTTTTTGCCAGGAAGAAGAGCTATTATTGTTTGATGAATATACCTCCTCTTGAGAAGGTACAAATCTTTAAATAATATTTACACCCTTCTCCATGTTGTATTTGTTACCACCGAATAATTTAATTTTAATTTAATGTAATTTTTTTCCAGAATACATTTAACACCAGTTTCAATTAACAGTGCATTATTTTAACATAAGAAGTTTTTAATGAAATATATGAGTAAAAACTTTTTTCACTACGTTTTTTTATATTTTTTGCTTGTTCAGTGGTAATTTTAACTAATAAATATGTAAAAAATAGTATTCTTAGCAGCAATTTGCGTAGGAAATGTTTTTTAAGTCCTTTTCGCATAATTTCCAATTTAATTATATATATTATTTAAAATGGCGAAATGTACATATTTGTACAGTTTCATGAAATGATTACGAATACATCTTAACAGCCACAAAATTGATTATATGGTATTTGTTTATGACTAAATCCTACAATTAAAACTAAGAAATAAGAAGGGCACGAATTTTATCTCAGAAAAGGGGGGAAAAATCTTCCATAGTTAAAATCACTGATGATCCCTTAGTGTCTCACCCCCCCCAGGTTGTTCCTAATGAAATGTCATCTGATGTCTTCTGAAGATGAATTACATTAGCAGCTTCCCTTTATGATTTTTAATTCTAAATTAATGTTTTCCAGAGTTATTAGTTATATTTATATTTGATTCCTTTTTTTATTTAACTGATGGCGTTATAATTTTTAGGTGATTATTTTGGGTATGTTTCGTAAAAATGCACCGTTATAAAAGTGCTCGCTTCTTTATGCAAGTCAGTTGCAATTCGAAAAGACAAAAATCTTCATAAAAATGCGCTGACATAGAGGAATGAGTATCTTTATAAAAATCAAGTTCTGATTTGACAAAATAACCTTCACAACGGTATCCCGTCACCTTCACAACGATACCCCATAAGGTATCCATACCCTTATTAACGTTTCTGTATTTTCGAACTGCTATGAAAGAATTTCTTAATTTAATTTACCAATTTAAATAGGAGATTTCTCGCCCATAAAGCTTCCTTCTACTTCTTTTCCAAGAACGTTTTCCCCCAACAAGGAAAAATTTCGGTGCAATATTCGCAACGAAAATTGGTAAATATGCGTAGAAAGCAGAATTTGTTTGCTTCTTGTAGAAGAGGCACCATTTGCGAATTTCTTTTGAAACAGGTAGAATTTTTATTAAATTAAAATTGTTTCTGATTAATGTGATGTTAAATTGTTATAATCATATAGTATTTTAGACACCGAAATTATTACTAATTATAAAAATAAATTCTGTAAAGGATTTCTCTTATTAATTAATGATTTATGAATTAAATCATTGATTATAAAACAATAGACGACCATAAAATTGGATTATTTACAATTTTTGCGCATTACTTGTTCAACGCTCTCATAAAAATAAAAATAGCGCTGGGTAATGCTTAGGTTTTCAGCCCACTCGCAATAAAATTCGATCCCTCACCCCATCTCAGAAATTTTTCTTTCGCCATCATTGTTATGAGTAATCCATGTTTTGGATGTCAGCCATTCATTCATTTTTATTTGCGGTTTCTGTTATGTTTATGTCCTTGTTCTGGCTTAGGATAATGATGCACGTGATGAGCGCACTCCTCCTCCCTTCCCTTCTGTTGTTGGCTTCGCGCAAAAAGCTGTTCCACGTGAGATTGGCAAGATGCATTCGACTTTCTGCATTGCTTGAATTTTGGGCTTTTGCAGTTTATTCCGAAATACTGAAGTTGTTGGCCCGCTTTTTATAGATTGAATTTTCTACATTATAATTAACTAGCGATGAGGTCTGATGTGGGAAAAAATACAACAGGCTGTAGAATGATCTAAATATAATATGCTATATATGTATCTTATCATCGTGTAAATCGATAAGAACTCTAATTCGGGTTCAGGCTTCTAATCGTTTATAACTCAGAAGACAGCTGCGTTCTCAAATATAAATGACTATAAATATAAATATAAATGAGATAAATCAAGTAAACGAATATAAATTAAGTTTCAGACTTTTATATTTTACACTTACATTCGAGTTCTGGGAAGATTACTACATGTTGAGACATCCGAATTCTCCGAACGTGAATAGTCGAATCTCAGCAATATAATCATATAGGCAATTATAAGCTCGATTCCTTTGTTTTAATCAGAGCTTAAATTGCGCCGGAGACCAACGGAGCCCGGTTCCGGTACTTCTTAGTTTTGGGGTTAAATCATATTTCTAGCCGGAACGCACCGGAGCCCTTAATAAGAAAGATCCGGCGCTTTTTTTAATGTAACTGAGGAA
Organism: Stegodyphus mimosarum; assembly: GCA_000611955.2. Classification (NCBI taxonomy): domain Eukaryota; kingdom Metazoa; phylum Arthropoda; class Arachnida; order Araneae; family Eresidae; genus Stegodyphus; species Stegodyphus mimosarum. The sequence continues at coordinate 81,113 of KK114303.1, forward strand.
CAATTTCCGCGGAAATCTGATCTCGAAAATTTTATTTTTAATGATAAAATTATATTTAAAATCGATTCTAACTTCTAAATGCATGCTTCTCTTTCCTTGGGAAACAAATCCTTGGATGGAAGTCAAGACTTTTAAGGAAAGAGAAGCTTCTACCCATATATGGCAAAGGTTTATTCTCTAGAAAGTACAGTGAATTTACGACAGCGGGTAATTTTTTCTTTCTAACGCTAGTGTCTTCTCGCGGAAAAGAGCACCTGCATACCTTTTTGGAATGATGTAACCAAAGACCAATTTTCACTTGTTACTTTTTTTCAGCTAATCCTCGGATTCGGTAAAAATTTTTTCCCCTGTCATATTCTGCTTGACAACAAGAATTATATTGAGAGGAGACAGTTGTCAGAAAATGTTGAACTCTTCTCTTTTTGTTTTCATACCTACAGGTCATCCTCTAAAATTATCTCCATATTGTCTTACTGCTTATAGTATTCTCTATATTTTCATTAATGACACTTTAACAATAACTTTTTTCATTGGTTGTTCTGGAAAAAGAATGGTCTTTATTTCTATCATCTCTTGAACTAGCACATTATATTCAGAGCTTAAATTAAACCGGAGACCGGTTGAGCTATTTCTTATTTTTTGTGTGAAATATAATTCCCACCGAAACCCCAAATAAGTCAAGATCCAATATTTTATTTTAATATTTAATTATTTACCATTTATTTAATAACTTAATTACATTTTTATTTATCACTTTACATTTTATTAAATTTTAATATTAATTGTTTAATTATGCTAATCCATGAATTATTTAATTTTAATAATTAATTGTTTAACTGTTTAATTATTAATTATTTTACTACCCATTATATTTATTTATTTATTTTTGCTCTTCTTTCCTGATAGTCTTCCATAGGGCTCCGGCACTTCTAATTTAAGAAATTAAGCCGTGGCTTTAAGCCGTGGCTTTAATCCTGCACAGTGACTGGACAAGAACTTTTAACATTGCAAAGAAAATGATGGAGCAAATGGTGCAATGCGGACCCTTGAAGAGGGATGTATTTAAATTAAAATTAGGAGTTTAAAGGGGTGTTGTCAATTAAGTTAGTAAGTTGTTCAAGTTAAATTTAATTTGTTAATAAATTTCCTTCGTATTTTTATATCTTACACATTTATATATATAAAACACGCATATTGTTCTATTAACCTAATCTTAAAAAAAAAAAAACGCTTGGCATTATTAGAGGCTATTTTTCAGTTGTGAAGTTATTCGAGGTGAAACTACCTGTCCAGTTTCTGCACAGCGTTTTAGGATCTTATTCCAATGTTAACCGAATTTTATAAAACGAATGACCTTTCGCGTGTTACGAAATGGTGTAATAGTCTTTTGTATAGGTTCTAGATCGCGCATCAGTACTTATTAATTTCTGTTATAGCTCCCAAGCAAATTTGCTAAATACAAATACAGTTAAGTTTAGACTAACCGGAATAATATCCCGGACGAGGCCCACTATTAATTTAGAATCATCCTTATCCAATGCCATTTAAAAAAACGTAAAAATAAATAAATTTTAAATAGAAAAAATAATAGATATTATAATTCACAAAAATGTACTGTTAACAATTTACTTGCACTTTGCGTAATTAATTCATTTATTTAAGCAAATTAAATAAACATTTTCTTTCTCTTCCTCTCTCGAGTACGCGCTCGCATCTTCGTTTCTTCCTTTGCATATGTTTCTTTCTTACTTATGCGCATGCTGTTAGTATTTGCATTCACCACTGCTATATTCCGATAGAAATCAACGGAAACGAAAAACTAATGGCTGTATATTTAATTTATTGTGAAAGTGAGCAATTTACTTTTACTGTATGATTTAACAATTCTTATACAATACATTCTGGATTACGTTGTAGAGTCATTAGGTCACTACTCACACTTATATAAAAAATCTGATGTTGACACCACATGACCTCCTTTTATGGCCTTCTAAATTATTCGCATTTTTTGCTGCATTTCGTTTAAAGTTATTTCCTCGAATTTTATTAGATATATATTTTGTATTCAATTTATTTAATTCTCAATTCTCGGTAAAGCAAAAATGCATAAAAATTAAAACATCTTCATTAAAAATTGTAAAATACAGGAAAGCAAAAGACACCAAATACAGTTAAAACAGTCAAAAAATAATTTATACAATTAAAATTAAAATTTCTAAGCAAAAAAAAGCAATTCGGCGAGCGGACAAGAAGGCAGTGCACAGAACTAAACGCTTACTTTTCATACCACTTGGCAAAAAGGCACTGAAGGTGCAGCAGCTGACTTAATTCACTGTTCTACTGAGTTTCAAATGCAAACAATTTGCGGTTCGTTAGGCTTAACTCGCCACTTTTAAATTGTTGATAATTCTACAGCTATTGCATGCAGATTAACTAAGTGCATAAAATCTTTAAGTGGAAGATAAAAATCGCATAATTCAATCCTTTTTAAAGCAAAAAATGAACAATTTACCAATAGATAATAATAATAATAATAATAATAATAACCTAAGCTCACCAAGCCAGGCAACAGAGTAGGAATATATACATGTATATATACAATTGGTATTGCCGATTGCAACGAAAACGGGAGGTAAACAACTGCATGTTATAGCAGTCCCATACAAAATTTCAATGTTCTGTTGCCACTCCATCTTGAGTTATGCGAGATATACACATACGTACAAACGTACACTGCCAAAAAAAATGCGCCAAAATAAATTTTTGAATTTCTCCGTAAATTTCGCACCAAATTTTACAAAATTTAATATTTAGGCATAATTTGAAAATTTAATATTTAGGCATAATTCGTAGAATTGAAATATGGAAAAAAAATTGGCATGTCATTTCAGAAAAAGTCCGTTTTTGTATCAAAATACCTATGTTAGAACAATGCTATATATAAATATAATATATGTCCTAATTCGCGCTTTCGAGACTTAAAAAACGCAATTTGAATTTTGTCAAACGGCCCAGTACAACGGAAGATATGGAACTGTCTTCCCCCCCCCGCAGTGTGCATACGTCAGTATAGAAGTCAAGAAAAATATCTCTTCTGAATCCATTTTAAATCAAATTTACAATCCTTTTGGCCAAAACAGACCTTTATTATGTCCGTATACAGATGTCACTCAAAAATATCGTTCTAAAGATTTCGAGAGCGATTGAAATGGATAAATTTTCGTTCAAGTATGATACCCGAAATTTTTCGCGATTACAATACTTCCTTTACTTCGTACAAAGAAGTCAAAAATGTGATCTTTGCGTGAAAATCCCATAATCAGCCTATAAATAATATTTTTCACTTTTTTATATTTTTTAATGTGTTGACAAAGTTGGGAGTGGCACGCATTTTTTTTTTTTCCCAAATAGTGGCACTCTTCCCAAAAAGGTTGGCCACTCCTAGGCTAGACGAAACATTATCGTACAGTTTCAGTTTGTACGCGTATGCGCAGTATCCGTGAAGTTAAACGAGGAATCCGCAGTAAAACGAGAAATGCGCTTAGCCGCTTTGTATATCGCATTTAGCCGCTTTGTATTATTTGTATATCGCAATAATTATGTGTATTAACATAATTTATTCGTAATATATAGTACATAGATGATTTCTATCAAGAAAATCAGGTAGTTTCATGACTCCTTATAATTATGATCTGTGAGAGGGGCAAAAATTATGAACAGGAAGCTGCGTGTTTTCTAACACGTCTTGCCGAAATTTTCGCAGAAAGGAATCCTTTAAATTTATATGTTAAAAGTAGAATAGAAAATATTATCTTAGCAAATAAAAAAACTGCCCGTTTGAAAAAATAATCGGACTTCTTTTCGACTCAAAAGTTTTGAAAATCGGCTTACACACATTCAGAAACGATGCCAGACCGAGTTAATGGCGGAACATCCAAATGCGTTAAAAACATCTCTACTAACAAATGTTCCTCTTCTTCTTTTTTTCAGCCATGTAATGTGTAATTTCCTTACATTGATATGCCTGAGGTGAACAAACAGCACAGAAAATAGTGATCGAGTGTCATCATTTGTAGTTTATACAAGATGTCAATGCCCCAAATCATAAATAGTGCAATAAAAATTTTTCTACCGTTTCGAACTTCATACTTCAAAGAGTCAGCAATTTCTGCTTTAAATAATAAAATCTCAGCAACTGAATAGACTAAGATGTCGTAATGATAATTGTTTGCTTCCTATTTTATTAATTATAAGTCTGCACAAGGTAATTTAAAACTCTTGGGCATAATTTTAAGGAGAGATAAGCATACCTAAACAAGCACTTTTCTTCACATACTGCTGTGTCTCAAACTCAAATTGTGCATGCGCCGAATGGCTGATATAAAAACAGCTGACAGGTCAAGTTTTTTCATTTTCTTAATAAAATTAATACTTTTAGAATAAAGCTGCTATCTGCTACCATCTTAGAGATTTCAGCTTGTTTGAATACGAAATAATTCGGGAGGAAGGAGGACAAAGAACTACGTCCTTGTGCAGCTAACCTCCTAAGTGATTAAATTTTCAGACGAAATTTTTGCATCGTGCACTTCTGCACGTGTATACATTGTACATACTTTATATTTTGTGTACATAGTTTATATTTTGTTTCTGCTTCAAAATGTAGCTTGCGTATTTGTATATTCTTCATCTGAGCCAATTTATCGGAACTTTAAATCACAGATCTTTCTCCCTGATCATGTCAGTAATTATGACTTTTGGTACTCAAAACCAGAACAAAAATTTTCTCCTACTTTACAGTTTTCCACATGTGAAGCACCTTTAGTAACCAATCTATTAAACTAGTCTATCGAGGCACCAATCTATTGCGTAATCAATTTAAGGCACCAATCTATTAATGGATACACATTGCAGATCTTGCAACATCACAGCACAATGTGATAATGTGTTCAATTCGATTCAATTCGAGTACACCTATTAATAAAATTAAGAACTGATTAGCTAGTAACGGATACGGCTATAAGGAATTCGGAAAATTTCTCGAAGCATACAGACGCATAGGTTTAATCATAATTGCAGGATTCATGCAACAAAATGAAAGAAAAAAAAATTAATATCCCCCCCCAAAAAAATTCAAAGGTAAACCAATTGTAAATGTTTTAAACTCATCGTCTTAACCTCGTCCTCGTTAGCTCGTAGGAAATTCATATTAGCTGAATGTAATAATTTATCCCATAGCATGAAAGTGAAAAATTCTCATGTCCCGCTAAAACCCAGGCAATTTCATAACGATGCCTATACCTTAATGCAAGTGAATTCACTTAGATAAAGTTCTTGAATAGCGCGTCCACAATCTTGACGACTGCGTTTTTCATGACATAAACGGACTTTTGAAAGTGTGCTGGCACGTTTGCGACCAAATTGCAAAACCGTGCCGGCACTTTCTTGCAAATTGGCAGTTCCAGTCATATCAGCCCGTAGTTTGATCCCTACGAATCACTGGAAGGGAAGTTCTTTAGTCTTCGTAATGTAGTCACGGTTGCATCGTCTTAACGAGTATCACCCCGGTGATATTTCAACTAAAGTGTCAGGACTTAGTGTTCTGTGCATCCTTTTTGGAAACATGGTAAATTCCTGTAAAGGGTTCTTAACCTCCAAAAGTCAGTCCTGAACTGGAACAGGGAGCGGAAGGTACGCTATGTTCTGATGTATCTGCTGGGCTGGATAATAACTGCACGTGAAGAGATTTGAAATCCTCTTTTATTCAATCACTATTAAATACAAACTTCCCAACTCGGGAGAGATACAGAACGTAAAAGACCGCTCTTGGGTCGAACTTAACAATCAAATAAATTAAAATAAATACCTAAATAGAAATTAAATTAAACTTTGCTTCGCAGAGCAATTCGCGGAAGTTGGCCTCTACCGAAAAGGGTGCGTAGCAAGGTATACTAAATACTACCGCACTTTAATTTGTTTTACAATGCAATCACGTGGTAAGCACTATGGCTTATAAAATTTAAGCTGCTAACTGGTCAGACGAACGTTGAGCGGCGTGACCGTGATCTGAGTCTGAGCTCTCACACACCGAGAGGTTTCTACCTCTGGCTTAAATAGTGCTTGGCTGTACTTCAAAATTAGCATAAGCTAAAAACGCGCGCTTCTTCTGACAGGAAGTTGAAACAGAGAGGAGATAGAAAAGATTTAAATTAAAATAAAACTTGGTTAGTTTAACTAAAACCTTACAAAAGTAAATAAATAAATAAATAAAAAATGAAATAAATTATTATATAGTATATTACTTACAATTTCTTTTTAATTTAAAATTATCAATATATTCATAACAAAAATTATACTTTGCTTAATATAAATATTAAATATTATTAGTTACAAATATTATTATGTTATGACGTTTAATTATATTTACATAAATATAAGAACACTAATTTACCTTTGATAGCACATTGTCACTTTATCCACACTTTATGCATTATACAATAAAAATAACATATAAAAAAAATCTGAAAGGTTTCAGATTTTAAATTACGTTCAAAGGGCCTTTTTTTAACATTTTATGTGTTACCTTTATTTATTAAATATCATGTTCTTCGCCCTTAAACCATAAAATTCAGTTCAACAGCAATATCGCAAAATAATTTCAAAATGAGCAGATCTTTAGAATTTCCTATACATAATCTCATGCGCTGGAGATAAAAATATTTGTTCTGTACAACGTGGCCATTGCTCGCTTTGAAATCCTCGAGTTTGTTAATCAAAAATTCGTTAAAGTTTTACAAAATATGAAATCGACAATAAAACAAATTCCAAATTTCAAATTTAGGCTTCCAGATATCCATATTCGGGTGGAAACGTTCAATATTCAAAATTTGATGGCTCTAGGTACCGTTGTTTTATCACAATGCGAGAAACATACATACACTTATGCAGATTCTTTATTATTTAATTTCTTTAATACAGGGCGATAATATTTGGTGGCGATAATTTCAAAAGTGAAACAACGCTTTTAATCAATGCAAAATGACAAAACGAAATTAATAGTCCTTCTGGAAAATTGCCTCTTTGGACTAAAAATAAAAAACAAAATTATGCGTATATATTACTTAGAATTTGTTTTTCAATTTAAAATGATCAATATATTCATAATAAATATTATGCTTTCATTTAATATAAATATTATTAATTACAATTATTATTATGTTATTACGCTCAATTATATTTATACCTATGAAAACATTAATTTACCTTTGATAGAACCTTATCCGGTATTTATGCATTATAGAATAAAAATAATATACAATGGTTACCTGAAAGATAACGTTATTTTTAACGTAGCCGTCGGCATCGTCACGTTGCATGATTCTCTGGCATTTAAATCACTCACGATAACTGTCGCATTCGCCCATTTGACGAGCAGCACTGAGCAGCTCTAACTGCCACTACTGCAGAGGTAATCGAAAGAAAAGAATTTGGATTAGGTCCCATTCGAGCTCAGTAAAAAATAGCTCAGAAAATGGCGATAAACATAAGTTATGATATTCCGCATCATCAAATTCTTCAGCAAAAAATCGAATAGCATATCTAAAATAATGTAAGAAAATTATTGAAGCCAAAGGGAGGGATAAATATGATGTTTTTATGTGATGAGAAATAAAATTAAACCTCTAAATATGAATCAAGTAAATTATCGCAGCGGAGGGGGGATGTTGGTCTTAAGAATTTAACTTGGATCTTCTTTGCTCTCAGTCATTGTGGATATATTTCGTTCCTTGCAGCAATGGCGCAAGAGAATTGTTTAAATTTAATTTAACTTTACTATATTCTTTTGAAACAATATTAGTTCTAATATAGGTATTTTGACACAAAATCGGACTTTTTCTGAAATAACATACCCATATTTTCCCTATTTCGATTCTACGACTCAAATCATGCCAAACTACCAAATTTTGTACAAATGGCACGAGTAGTTTTTAAAAAATTGGCTCTCAAAATTTTAGCTCCTCAATGTTAATTCAATTTGGCATGTATTTATTAATATCTCTTTTTTTATGAAACTTATTTGATTCCTTCCTATACAGTTCGAAATTTAGGTTCATTCCAAATAAAATTTGCCCGTTTTTTAAGATTTATTTTTAAAATTTGTATTTTTAAACAATTTTTATAAATTTTGAATTACAACCTATAAATTTTTTACAAATATCTTAATGTAGGTGTATTTCTAAGCATACCTGCAACAAATTACTGTTTTTTATTCAAAATTTCCGAAGATATACGTGAATTTATATATTGGCGCGTTTTGAAATTTGGCATATTTGTTGAAAGCGATAATAGTGGAAATGCGGTTTACGCACTTTGTTAATATTTGAAAGTAAGAACGATGTGACTTTTTTTTCCGGTCCCTGGACGATGGAAGGGATAGGAAAATAGGTTGCCACGTATTAAAAAGTTTGCCAAGTGAATTATTCTTGGCGCAAACTGAAAAAAATTCGCCAAGCTAAATTTTGAATTTCGCATCAAATTTTACAAAATCTAATATTTAGGCATTATTTGAGTAGTAGAATCGAAATATGGAAAAAAATTGGTATGTTATTTCAGAAAAAGTCCGATTTTGTATCAAAATACCTATATTAGAACAAAGCTATATATAAATCTAATATATATCCTAAGTCGCGCTTTCGAGACATGGAAAACGCAATTTGAATTTCGTCAATCGGCCCAATAGAACGGGAGATATAGAACTGCCCCCCCCTTTTTTTCCGCAGTGTACATGTTTCACACGCTCTCAGATGTTTTTCATCTGGTGAGCCAAATCATTTGCTAAAAGGTACATCTGTACAACGTACAACGATTCGTACACTAATGCTTAACGTGCTTAATTTCTAATAGTTAAGTATTAAAAATATATTTAAAAGTTTTGAAGTTATATGGTTTTATTTAAAGGCACTAAAAAGGAAAAAAAAAAAAAACTTTTTAAGCTATCTTAATGTTCCTAGTCATATATAATTAAAAATAAAATTACGCTTCTGCTGAAAATAAACAATTTTAATTCAAAAATTTTGAAATAAAAATTTACACGAACTCAGTGTAGTCGTTCTTATACTTGTTATTTCTATAATTCTTTGAAATTCTGTCAATGTTCCAATACGTAATCCCATGCATTTATTTTTAATCACATAACCAAAAGTATTAGTTGGTTAAAATAATTATTTTCCCCCCTCTTCATTGCGTTTAACTAAAATCGTGTAATTTTAAAAGTTTTAACGAATAATTAAAAAATAACTGGCAAAAATGTAAAAGCAGAGAGACGGGATTGAAATAAGCAGCTTTTGCACTGGAACATGTGTGCGAAAATGGCGCGTTGAGGTGCCACAGGGCCCTGTGCCACCTGAAAGCCTATCCCTCTAAATAGCGGCGCTATTTAGAGGGAGATAAAAGCATTCTGCTGGCGTAAATCGTTATTTCCCGTGAGGTTATTCAGCAGTTTGTATTGCTGCGCGAATGTGGAGTTACTGACATATATGGCATTTTATATATGGAGCTGCGAATAAATGGAACAGGGCTCAAAGGACATATTTAGGAATTGTTCTCGTTACCTCGTTCGAGTAGCTGCTCCGTTTTTTAGCTGTAGCCCCATAGATAACACGCATCTTGGTGAGTTCCGCGTTCTTGGCTCGATGCATATCGCTCAAAATTCACATGGGGAATGACGATTTATGTCAAGAGACTTCTTTTACCTACCGCTCAAAAACGGGGTGTGCCACCTTGAAACGTTATTTCCACACAGACATTCCATTACAAAATCAGTTTCTTTAGTTCTTTAATTTTCTTTAGTTTCCTTTTATCTACCTTAACATTCTTGCTAAATATTTTTCAATTATCTTAGGTATTATTTTTTTGCATTTTAAGTTCACACAATGAAGAAGGAATAACAAAGAAAGAAAATCACTGCCTCGAAATTATTCCCTCTAATCATAGTAGCAACAAAATACGTGACGTCATCTTTTTCAAATGGTTTGCATTCTGTATGGCGGTATAAGATTACATTCTATTAATTTTATTTTTATCCAGATATTCAATGTTATATCACTTACAACTGAGGGGTTATTAGTAATAAAGCAGCAATCTTGGCCCAATTCAGATTCTAACCATAATTCAAAATCCAAGTTACTGGTCCATGAGGTATCCAAGTTACTGGGTCAATAAAATGCACTGGCAGGTTAATAAAATGTACTGGCATCCAAAAACACTGAGAATCACTGACTTAATCAAGCTCAGATCATAACTTATACTGGCTCATTTGAAACAGTTCAGATCACTTAATATTAGCCTACAGCTGAGTAATTAAATCAATGAAAAGCTTATTCTAAGCTTCATTTATCATCAGTCTCAAACTCAAATTGCATGTGGGTCGAAGGGACGATCTAAAAGCAATAGACAGGTTGAAATTTTTTTAGCAAAATTAATTTTTTAACATAAATTTTTGTTTACTAAATAGTTGTCAAAATATACATAAAAAGTAAGAATACTGGCACAAAGGAAAAAATTCAAATTTCTATTTATGTTCTCTCTATAGTCTAAAGGTTATTAAATGGAAAAATATTTTTGTTGTTTAGATCTTGTAATTCAAACGTATTGACAGTTAAATATTAAATTTTCAGAAGACTATCTATTTCAAGTGATTCTATTATGTTAAATTACTTAAAATAAAAATTAGCAAATTACGAAAACTTTTTAAATGGGACAAAACTTAAACAAATAATGATACTTATTCTCAATCTTTAATCTATTAAATTTTTCTTTGATGCATAAAGAAAAGGTACATATGTTTGTATGTAAATAATTATAAACTTCTTTATAACTTACAGCCGCTTCACCTCAGAGTTTCCATTTTAATTATAGTTCGACCGCCTCATCCACAACCATGAGGGCAAACACGCATGCGCCATTTGGACGGAATTATTCTCAAAATAGGGTGGAAGGATGGAAACTTTCTTTCCCTCTGTTCTCTCTTTTCGGAGAAGAGAAGAATTTCACGTGACCTTTCACGTCGCAGCAAGCAATAACGCCCCTTTTGGGCGAGTCTATATGTTTTGGCAGAATGCCAGCCAGGGTTGCGTTTGAGATGGTTGAACTATACCACATTTTCTCAGTAATAAACTTGGAGAAAAATTACTAAAAACTCTCTCATGACTAATTGTAGATGTTCTTATGTCAGTCTGTTTTTTTTTTTTTTTCCTTAAATTAACTGATTTTCATCTATAGTGGAAAAGAAGGAAAAAAAAAAAAAACTGTTCACAAATAAGAGACAGCGACAATCCATTGCAAAAATTCTTAACTGAGAATATTAATCTTTTGACAAGTAAGAAAAAAAAATGTTAATCAAATCTGTACATCTAAACTTTAAGATCTTTGTATAGGGTTTACACCCTAGAGTAAATTTTTAGCTTCATTGGTAGATTTTGTACTCACTTTTTCTTTCTTTCTTTCTTTCTTTTTTTTAATGACAATTAAAATAAAGTAAAATTAGGTTCCAAGCCATTAAAATCTTGAAATCTTTTTTTTAATTCTTATAATAATTAATGTCCTAACAACAATATTTAATTTACGAGAAATGTATTCGCAGGCAGTAAAAAATTGCTTCGTGGGCCACCAGTTTGAGACCCTTTAAGTTAAATATTTTCGAAGTCTACGGCGTCTATGCTTAAGAGGAAGGATGCATTTGGGTATTTTTTAAGTGAAACTGGTTTTTATTTACTTTATACATGAGAAAAATAGCGAAAATTATTTAATACGCCATCCATTTCGTCAGGATTTGAAACTGGGTCCAAATGTAATCGTCCAGCGATCATATCCAATCATTTGCGGATGGGCACTTTAGTGAAATTGGAAAATGCTACGGTAAGAGATATATTCACTATCGCTTATATACACAGTGGAAAGTTTATTAAGTCTGAAAATATATTTGGAACATTGAATTTCAGTTTATTTTCTGGTTGGCATGGAGGCTATAACAATAAAATCATTAGTTTCCGTTTTACTGATGGGACTCGAAAATATGTAACAAAATCGCAATGGCACTTGATGAAGGTTTAACGTGCATAATATTCTTGAAAAGGGTGCCAAGTTTTCATTGTACATATTGCTTCCTCTCTTTGTTACATATTTCCCTAGACCGAACCAAATCAGAGCCTTGTCCACATGCGTTCGTGCATAGTATCATGCTACGTATTCTTAGCACGAAAGCAGAACTAAGATGTACGTTTTAAGTTTATTGATTGTAAACTGCCGTAGAGTAAAAAAATCTTAGATCAAACCGGCGTAATACGATACCATCTGTAAGAATAAACTGAAATGATATATCCAATTAATACCAATGTTTTGTATTTGCTTTGAAAGGAATGCACTTGCTACTGAAGGAATAAGACATGAACATGCTAGCAATATCGGTTTTGTCTTCCGGTGACTCAATGAACTACTCTGCTAGAAGCTTTTTTTCTTTCTTTCTTTTTTTAACCTCCCCCCCCCCACAGCAGCTGAATGTATGTGGTTCGCATTAAATCACAGCTCTCGGCTTAACTAAGAAGGTTTGGAAACGGTGCTCTGTGGTATTATTGTAACAGTTAAAATGATTCAAGATATTTTAATTAGATTGAATTTCATGAATTGTCCTTAAATAAATTTGTTTTGAAAATACTTGGCTCCAAGTGGAATGAAATTGCCAGTATAGTTGCTGTTTTATGGTAAAAAATTGAGGGGGTTGCTTGAGGGAAGGATCACTTGAGTCATTGTCATTCCCTTCACGTTTTATCACCCCCTGTTTGATGAGGGGAGGTCGCTGATATCCCAGTTGATCCTTAACAACAATAGGAAAAAAAAAATGGGGAACCTGGGAATAATGTTCCCCTCCCTAAAGGGATATTGAGAGATTAAGTACCTAAAGATGACAAAAATATCCCTATTGTATACATCTAAAGGGGTTAATTGGACTAAGGTGGGAAACTCAAATGAAAAAGGGAAAAGAACATTGCTTACATATGACTTCCCTTTCACAGAACAGTCAGACTTCGAATTAGTGTGGGTTGCACTGTACTCCAACACTATCAAGTGAATATCAAAATGAAACGAATCACGTATTTTTTAAACAATACATACTGTATTACACAATACATACTGCAGAGTCAAAGAACATCGATTGTCGAACAGAAGCAAGAGATGCGTTCCCTCTGTTCGAGAAAACTAACTTCAGTTTAAAATAAGTAAACTTAGGCACAGTTCTTTGAAACCTATATTTACAACCAAATTTTTAATTTTGTTTAAATGTTCTAATTCCAAACGCTGTCTTCCCAAGATGATTTATCGTACAATATTGTTTACGTTACGTGTTTCTATTCTGTTCACTAGATGCCGCTGTAACTATTGGTGAAGTTCTCAGTAGGCAGTTTTAGAAGAAATAGGGCAGTTCAGGAGAATGTTGAACTGTATTCAAATTTGATAATTTAAAAAGTCTTTTTAATTTAATTTAATTTATTTATTTTGACAGATTTTTTTTAACACTTTAACACGCCTTTCAGAGAATTTTCTCTTACCTTGACGATGATACCACCCACTGGATGAAATTCATTACATTTCTAGATATAAAGATTGAATACTACAGTTCCGGATACATGAAGAACTCCCATGTTTAGAAGTAAAGACGGCCAGTCGGTATAGTGGTTAGTGACGCTGACTACCGTATCTATGGGCCCGGGCTCGAATCCCAGATGTTTTTAAGCATGTAGTGTCTTAACGGCAAGGAGCACTCGAAATACAGGGCGTGCCGAAAGTCCTCTCAAGAGGTTGGTGGTAGCGAAAGAGATGAGATCCAATAAAGAAGACATCTAGATGAGAGCCCATGATTTTTGTTTAGCGATTTTACTGCTCGGCCGCTAGTGGCAGCTTGTGAAATGTTTAGGCCAAGGAGATTAGAATACACCAGTATCCTAACTTCTTTTGTTTGTGTGTTCTGCACTGCTCTGTACCCCACCAAAGTTCAATTTGTTAAATTCGTAGTTTGTACAATTATTTTCCTTCTATGTTCTGGATACCACTCAGTAAACATATACATTACTCGCTGTAAAGGAATCAAATTATTTTTTTTATTAACATATTATACCATTTATTTATTATTATTAGAAAATTATTTATTTATTTACTTGGTAGGCATTCCCTTTCATATTGTAAATGCAAGGATACACCTTACTCCGCCTCAAAGATCTTTAATAATACTTTTAATTCCTCTTTTACTAGGTCTAGTAGTGTTGCCGTTTGAAATTCTATATTCATTAACTTATCTTTCAAATTATAAATGTAGGTTATTATTATTATTATTATTTACGTGTTGCGCCTTTAGGCACTACACGGAAGGGAGGGTTGCCTTCGTAGAGGACTTTATAAGAGAAACTGGTTCGTATTTTAAACACTTTACACTTGGAGAAAACCACGAAAACGCCCATGCAGCCAGCCAATTCGCGGGATTCAAACCGCGGACAGAAATACCACTGTTCACCAACTTTATCGGCTCGGCGGCTGGTGGGCTATAACTGTAGTTGCATAATAAAATGAAATAGCGATAAGTACACTTCTCAGTAATTTATGTTCTCCATTTTACATTTTTTATGTTACACTAAACATTTATAATGCATTTAATTTATGATACATAGAACTTATAAATGTTATTAGCATTTGTAGTATTATTGCATCTAATTAAAAGCATTTCTAAAATGATATTTTGGGTAATTCGGTGTACATTTCTACAAATAAGGATAAAGGAGGCATATATAATTTTTTCACTAGTTGTGAATGCTCTTTATGTTTATTTATTATAGAATTTCCAAATTAAAGCAGAATATTATTTATCGACCAAGTGGACAGCTAAAAATAATACGCTGCTTCTATAACTGCTTCAAGAATAAAATACATATTTATAAATATCATTTGCATCGTTATATAAGGAAGTTCACTGATAATTTTTATAAACATTATGTAAATTTAGAGTATTGTAATACCCTAAGTTACCCCGAATACCCGAACAAGGACGGAAAAAAAACTTGTAATTAATAAAGAATCTCGTTTCAATTACATATCAATACAAAACCGTAGTAAAGTAATAAAACAGTGTTAGTTTTGATGCCGATGGCTTCATAAAAATTAACAAATCGCTGCCTAGTCAATTCGTAATTAAAAAGCGGGGAAAAAGCAGTAATAAAGGTGCCAAAAACTCCAGTTTTCCTTTTTTTCCGTACCAAATATAAAAGAAAAATAGCACTTTCTCTACACAAAACGTAGAAAAACTGCATTGTCTGTGAACACAAACTTAAGTGCACTATAACGTGAGTGCAATTTTTTTAAGAGGGGTATGAAGTTCTGGAGCAAGTAGCATAAATTTCTATGCTTTGATACATATTCTTGCTTTAAAATTAATTATAAGATATAGGCAAAGAAATATTTTATTTATCAGGATTTTCTGATTTACTGTGAATTTCAAATGGAAATAATTACAGGCATAATATGTGTAAAATAACATAAAGCACCACATAAATTTTAGTTTACGAAGTTTGGGTATTTTAGTAAAACTTTAAGAACTTTAACTTCTTAGTTTTCAATTTCTAAGTTCTAAAAGCAAGGAAAAAAAGTCCTTCTAAAAATCGTGCCCGGGTGAGCTTGCCTAAAGATAATTTCGGAGATCTATGAAATCTACATCTCAAGCAAGAAAAAATCCTTTTAATTCCATATATTTCAACGTTAAGATATACAGAAACACACTAAATTAAAATTACAACCAACATCTTTGCATCTCGTCTGTTCAACTGTTTTTTTTATGCTCGTTGCCAAAAATTAATCACAAAAAAATAAAGTCATAACATTCCATAGAGCGCCATCTAATGAAAACAGAATCGTCTGTTTATTAATTGTTTTACAGTTTTTCTTTACAGGCCTTTTCGACGGGTATTGCTGTATTTAATAAAAGCCTTTTCTAACGTATATATTGTTTACTCTTGTAATTGTTTTCTTATGTGTTAGTGTATGTAATATTATTCTTGAACCAAACAAATTATTACACCTCACTCCTACTTTGTGTTCTTCCAACTATTTCTCAAACAACTCTGCATTTTATCGGTAGATTTTTTTTCTACCACCCCGTTGTTATTTCTCGGAAACTGGCGACAATAAGCATTTCCGAATGTTCGCTCTGAACAATGAGGCTGGAAGGCAGGGGGCGCAGATGTAGCGGGCGTCGTTTACGGATCAAAGATATCTTTCTGCGGGAAAGAAGTCGTCATCCGGAAAGGGGGTGGATCAAGTGGGGAAGCAAACGACGAGAATGAGGATACTCATCTCGTAAGATAAATAAATGCTCAAAGAGCCGTCACGCGCTTTTTCATCTAGCGTCGAATATTTTATTAGGCGGATGTGACGACTTTTTCGCCTCGCATGTCGCGTGATTGCGACACGTGCTACTTTCCAAAGCGGTGAAAAATGGTTGAAAGAGGTTTTAGTTTCAAGCGTATTATAAATGGCTTCGCCTTTTTATCTTATCAATTATCTGCTCTTCATGCCACATCATTAGCAAATTTGAACAAGAGTTATTCCTGTTTGTATCTGCTGTGTATATTTTTGCGCGTTATTTATCAACGTAACATCGTGAAACATTTCAAACTCAACTTTATTTGCTCTTCTTAACAACATTTTTGCAAAGAATACTGGTATAATGAATAAAACATGTTACTAATATTATCTAAATGTATCAATTGCAATGTTTCTAATCTAGTTCTCCTGATCCGTACCGTCTGCGTCAAAAATAAAATTCGACGATGATGATGAGCATTTGTAATAATAAGAATCGCAAGAACTTTTTTTTATTGTATTTAATTCAAAAGGTAATTTTCTGTTTCAAAAGTTAACGTAATTTTTTTTTCCCTATTTTTCAGTAGTCTTTCACGTTTAAAAACAAAATGCAGTAACAAATACCGAAGCTTTCAAAATTGAAATTTTTCTTTCTTTCAACTGAATTTAATCTTAATTTTATTTAAAAGTAAAGATTTATTCTTATAAGTTGGCAACAGTAAGTGTAAAGTTCGTTTACTTATCGGTAAAATCTATTCTTGAATTATAGATTCTTAACTGGAATTTTCAAAGAGCAAATTTATTATTAGTAGTACTTGTATCTTAGAAGTATTCAGTTGTTTATACTTTTCTGTAAAATGAAAGTTTTTATTGAAATTACAGGATTTTAACTGAATTCATGAAGACTTTATCTGTCGAAATTTAAGGGAGGACACATAATTATCCATCTCTTTGAACGTTATTTACGGGATTCAAAAATTTGAAAATGCTTAATCTTCTGGATTATTCAAACAAATCGTTGCTTTGAAAATATTCACTCGTAGAGAATAATTATGCTTTAATTCAATATTTTCAATAACGTCGCACTTATAAATTAATATCCTTATTGATATTGTTATGAATTTTCCCTCTTTCGAAGTCATAAAGGAAACTGCAACCGAGTAAATTAATTTTCTACCGCATTTTCGAATACCGAGTGCAATCATAGGAATTTCATACGCTCTGAAAGATATGAAGAAGGATGGAGGAAGGAATTTTAAATCTAAAATAGACAACACTCCAAAGCAAATAAATTTTGAAATATATAAACTTTTTTTCACGCATTGCTTACAGAAGTGATCTAAAGCTGAATTTCCAATGCTCTCCACTGCCAGCGGAGTCTTCTAATTTAGATGAAAAATGAATGCAGAGAGCATCGAATTAAGGGGTGGCTATATGGGCTGACGATCGGAGTGCCAAGTTTAAGAGGGAGCTAAATGTGTCAACAAATTAAGTAACCTATTAACTTGGCGTTAATATTAAATTAAAATGTGGTAGATGCGTTTTCTTTTCAGGGGTATTAAAGGGTATTCGGCTGGTTTTGCACGCAGACGTGTATTAGGAGCTGAGAATTAAGCGACATAATATAAAAAAGTAATTTTATAAAATTTGTAATGCATTAAAATGACATTTTTGTCTCTAATGTATCTTTTGATGATTTTTAACGGTTAGTTGGAATTTCCAACTGAGATTTATAAAAAAATATAACTATTTCAAGCTATTGTTTATAGACCATATTTAAATCCTATTCTGAAGAGGATTTCAAAGTTAAATATAATTAATTTTCAAGTATTGCTTCGATTTACATAAAAGATTATGAATCCTGAAAAAATTCTATTCTATTCTGCAAAGAATTCCAACACTCAGTTCTTGGACTTCAGACTGCCAAATGGCACGTATCAAATTGACATTCTTTTGTAATTTACCTCTGTTTAAGGCTGCTTTACTGGATTTTTTTTTAAACTTAATTTCTGAAACTTGATTTATTCTTAGTTCTTCGGCGTCACAAAAAATCATAATTTCTGGCTTATTTTTTTATTTTTATTTTTTCATTATTCTTTTAATACTAACTAAAATTCATGACAATCCCGCGCAATTCCTTTATCGGCGTTCCTCAAAAATTATTTTTTAATCGATTAAGAGTGAAAACGTTTTTAGAATGTAGAACGCGCAACTTTTTTAATCTGCTATGCATAGAAGTTTTATTTTTGCAAGAGAAATGGTAAAAATATCAAAATTTAGATTGCATTTTACCTGCTGACTATTTGGATATGATCCGCAATCTTAAAATTAGATCATTAAATGCGCTTTTCGCTATGCTTGCTTTTATTTATTTCCCAATTTTAATTACTAATTCTGTGGTCGAGAGAGGATATGCTCTGGTCTTTTATATTCTTTCTTACAAGCAAGGCTTACAATGTATTTTAATTATCCCGACGCTCCTGTGATGACCCGAGAACAGATGACTATTTTTGTCAAGCAAATGTTGTAAAGATAGACTTTATTTTATTGTTAGAAATTTAAACGACATAACTTTTCCAAGTATTGTTCTGCAGATTATGCATGTTTCAGAACTGGATGATAGTAATAATTGCTTTAATTAAAAGCACCTAATCCATGCTGTTTTGAAATATAACGCGGTAAAAGTTAAAGAACAGAACTTTAAAAACTGCTACTTAAAAATTACTAAAGCAAGTTAGATACATCAGTTTTAATTAGTTAAGAAATAATTGAATTTCAATTTACAGTGTTTTTTTTTTCAAAATGTTGTATTACTGCAGTGATAGAAGTATAGTTATGGATTCCAAATCCAGTAATTACAATATACTGAATCTTTATACTTTTATATTCTTTATAACTTTTCAATATACTGAAATTTGCAGTTTTAATCACATGCTAATCGCTTACTTCAGATTTTCCAAACGAGCTGGGGGTTATGTTTTTAATGTCAGTCTCATATGAAATTATAACAGGGATAAAGGTCTTGGATTACATAAAAGCATTTTACACGAATTTTCTTAAACTAATCTTATTATTTTACCAGCGTTTCCACTTAAGGAAAATGTGTCGAACACAAACAAGTAGCGGCGGCTGCTGTCTCTATACAATAAGCTTCGGATGAAAATTTTAATTGCTGTAATTGTTGATAATTCTGTCCAACAATGCCTTCTGCGATGAATTGAGCTAATCAATTCCTATTGCAACTATTTATATTTGTTAATACTAACTGCACTGTCATTAGGTTTTCAGGATCAGGAAAACTTGAAAAATCAGGCTCTCCGTTCTACGGAAACTGAAATAAACTTCCAGTGATAGTTGTATGTGCTGACTATTACATCACAGAAAAACGTGGGAGAAAAAATTAATTTAATTCCTCCATAGCTAAAAGGTGACTAGGAACGCCCATAAATTCAATGACGAACTATCAGTAAAGGCAATGACGTATGCTGTGCAGAAACTTTCCTTCGACTTTCATAATTCTTAACAATAAACGTATTATTATGAATTCCGTCATATTTAAAAATAATAATAACTGTATTTTTGTTCTGTCATATCACTGGATTTTGTTGCCAAATCCTAGTCATGCCATTACACTACCAGAATGGAAGCAGATTAGAGAAACATGAAGAAATTTTTTATTATACCTAATTCTTTTTTTATATGATAAATACGTTCCTGAAGAATACGAATAAAAAACTATTCGTTAAAAAAAAAAGTCATTATACCTACGGAAGAAAAGAAGATTGGTTAAACAACTAAAACATAGATAAAATAATTTTTAATATCACCTAAAATTATTCGTTTTATTAAAGCGTATTATTTTATTTCATTAAAATACACATGTAACAAATAATATGTAATGAAAATATATTAAAAAGGTAAATTTACATTTGAAGTGAAAAAACTCTTCGCGAACAAAAGAGAAAAAACAATCTTACTCATAACAAGATATTATTCATTTTTTTCTGACAATAAACAAAGCATATTTTTGCGTACGACTAAAATACCACGGCTGTCGACATCCTCTTCTTTGTCTTTTGTGGGACTAATACATAGGACCATAATTTAAAGAACTAATTTTAAAGAAATTCTTTCCATGAATTCTTCAGCAAAATCAGCACGAGTCTCCACTGGTGTTAATGTTTCACTGGCTTAACGAGTGAATTCAGTTATTAATCGTTGCGTTCCTGTTTTACCGTTATAAAAAAAAATTCTCTTTAAAAGCTGTCAACAACATCATTTCATGTTGAAAATTTCTAGAACGAGGATCATTTTGACAAAATGATTACTTAACATTCTGACCAGAGGTTCTTTTATTAAATCTGCATTTAGAATTAGATTATTTACTTCATTATCACGATGTTCTGCTGCATTCGAGTCTCGGAGACAATCTATAATATTTCATCTTCGCTTAGGGCTTTGTCGACTAACAAATCATCAATATCTTCAAACGATAAATCATCGAATCCATCTTCACCAAATGAGTGTGCCGTTATAATGCCAAAGTTTCTATACGTAATTATCATAGAGATTCGCATACTGTTTGACACATGCAACCCATGCAATTTATATACAAATGACATATTTTCCTTGATACATATTAAATACATTGACATTTTCTCCTATATTTGCCTATCCAAAACTTTACTCAAACACTTTCCTTTCACAGACATGCATTGCTAAATTTCATGGATAATGTTCGTTGGTTTTGTTTATTTTAATGGCATGACGTAGTTTCTGTACATGATTCATAAACTTACTACAAAATTCACTTACAGTTTGATACATAGATAATTTATTGACGTTACATACACTCATGTCCATAAATTAGGGATAATTCGGAGTCACGCGGAAATCGAACTCTAAAATAAATATATCACCTGTAAAATCACTACACACATCTTCAAGAATAATATGCAAATTTCAGGAAGTAACCAGATGACACCGATGGTACGTCACAATGGCGAGAGTGTAAGAGAGTGATATATAAGGCAAAGAAGTAAAATTATTCGCAAGCGCTTTATAAGCATTTCAGTGCAATAACCGAATAGTTATAACACAAAGAATCGGCCGTCTGGAATGTGGGCGTACCCAACGGGAAGTATCAGGCGAACTTGGAATTGCCCAGTGTCATCTCCACGCTTTGGCAACGATTCCAAGAGGATGGTAATGTGAGTAAACGTTACAGCACAGGTCGCCCCAGAGTTACAACGCCGAATGAGGACCGGTATTTGGCAGTTACTGCCAAAAGAAGCAGACAGAGCACAGCCTCAGACCTGTCTCGTCAGCTCTCTTCAGCCACTGGTGCGACAATTTCAAGGCACACCGTGTACAGACGCTTAGGGCAGATTAGTCTATATGCTCGTAGACCTGTCAGAGGCGTCCCACTTACTGCAACTCACTGTCGCCTGCGGTTAGCCTGGACTAGAGAGCATGCATTGTGAACACCGCAACAATGGGCTTGTGCGATGTTTTCGACGAGTCCAGGTTTAGCTTGCAGTCTGATTCTCGCCGGACTTTCATATGGAGAGCTCAAATTGTAAAATTTCAATAGAAAAGCTCTTATAGTGCGGGACTTGTATAAATAAATAAACAGGAATTCAGATGCGATAACAGAATGTTTTATATTGTGTTTCTAGACGTATCGTATATGCATTGAATCGGCTTGAATAAGAGAATACGTTTTCAGTGACTTTCTGAAAACAGCATTTGTTTCATATGAGTGATTTTTTAGAGTCTCGTATTCTTTGATAACATAAACTAAAGAGCTCTAGAAAGACTGTAGAGGAATTATCCTCTGGTCTTATGATACGAAGTCAGAAGAAGAGTATAAATGGCGCTTTTATTCGATTACAAAGAGTTCACAGACGACCCCACTTGGGTTTACATAAGCCAACACTTTTGGCTTAACTTAAACAAGTAGTGTTGAACTTAAAGTAAAATGTAATTAAACTAGTTTTAACTGCTCACAGGATAATTTAATCAAGGAGCAAAGCTCTGGCTCGTAGAAGGCGGTGGAACAAGCCTAATGGCTGGAACCACTCAACGCCATTAAACTAGCTGACGGTTCACCAGATAATTTAATCGCATAGGAAGGCTCTGACTCATAGAAGCCGGCGGAACAAGCCTATTGGCTAGAAGCGTTCAACGCCACAGAATCAAATCGCTCGTAAGTCAAAATAACAATGTGGCCCTTTAAGCAGGCATAAATAAATAACTAAAAATAACTTCCGAAACCTTCGCTTAATTAGAACTTTTTTCTTCCTTAATTTGAATGTACACGCTAACTGATTTGCGTGGCATGAAACACGTGGGTAAAAAGATGAGCGACAGGAAAGTCCCCCCCCCCAGCGGGCACTTGCCTTTTTTAGCATTTGCCACTCCTAAGGTCGGAAGTTGTGGCTTTTTGGGGGGGGAGGGGAGGAGGCACCTAATAGGCGGCCACCGTTACCTCCTATGAGGGGGCAGACAATTTACATCTATGCCTTCTAAAAAATTCAAACCGGGACCCTTCGGTAGCGCAGTCGGCTCCCCTAATCACTATACTATCTGGGTTACTTTAACTAAAATTAATTATTAGTCAAAATGAATAAATAAATACTCGCAACCTAACACTGGAAAGATAATGTGCCAGTTATGCCTTTACATTAAAAATCTTAATTTACTTAAAAGATCTTAATTCCCTCCCCCCACAAAGTACGTGTTTAGACTGTATAATTAATTATCTTTCTTGTGCTGCATAATCAATATATCAGGAACGTGTAATACTGGCAGTTAAAATTTTAGGTCATCTTATATGTAAAGCCCTTTACTACCTTGTAGTATAGTTTTAAAAATGTAAGAGCTTTGTATAGAAAAAAATGACGCGTAAGTGGTTTATACGGATCAATATTATGTATGTATGTATATATATATATATTTACTGTTTTGTGGTAGCCTTGGTTTTAAATGAAAATTTTAATCTGGTCTGATCTTACTCCTGTTGTTGCCACAGGATGGAAGAAAATGTTGCCACCGGGCGTCGTCGCACACTTTTTTTTGTGTGTGTGCTCTTTTCAAAACAAGGATAACCATTAGGCAAGCTAGGTCAGGGGCTCAGAGTGGGATCGCAAAGCGTAACTTTCTGGGGGATGAGGGGATGTTCCTACTCTGCTCCCGATGATGGATGGATTTCCATTGAAGGGCCGGGAGGAGCGTACGCCCAGAAACCCTCTCTGCCCTCCCTCTCTGATGTCACAGAGGGGTCCGGTGGGATTCTGCGTGAACTCGAAAAGTTATTTCCGCGCAAAAGGCATTGTAGACTTTTTTTTTTTTTTAAAGGAAATCCACACCGCGGTGCTTAGTTGCACGTGCCGTTGTGGAGGTGCTCTAGGTACAAAACGTAGAAAAATCATAGGGAGAAATACGACAGAATTGTTTATTGGTGTCGAGTTCAGTGACTGACACAGAAGAGAAGAAGGAATTTAAAAATTCGGTTTTCGTTCTTAGGAATTGGTTTTTAAATGGGTAGTTTTCCTCTGCTTGGCGTGCAAAAGCTGGTTTGGGCAGCAGGTATTACCTAAGACGGATAGGGCTCGTCCATTTAAAGGGAATAGAAGATGTCGAAAGATTACCGGATTCGGTCCCTTTTAACAATTATTTTGAGTAATGCGCACGCGCTTATAGTTTCTTTCAGTCAGTTGTATGTACTTAACAAAGGTAATGATATAGGATGTCCCTCATGACATAGAAAATGATACAAAAATTAAACCTGCGCTTTAATATAAAGACAAAAAGTGGTTCTGCAATACGAACAATCAAAGACTTCAATGGAATCAAAAAATTGTAAAGCATTTACAATTTCTTTTCTTTTTTTTTTTTAATAAGAATTGTTTCAGATTTTAATGGTTACCCAAAAGGATTTATTAAGGTTTTTTTGCCTTCTCACTGAGCTCGCAGTCTACCAGTCTGTTGTTACACTCACTTCTAATAACACCCCCTCTTTTTTTTTAGATTTATTATTAAGCTTCATTTTCTTCGCTCTTACTCCATATACAATTTAACAGCAAAATTACAAAATTTTTTAAAGCAGCATAGAAGTATACGTGTAAAATTCCCGATACAGCGTTAAGTGTTGGCTTAACAATCCCCCCCAAGCCTTTTTTCGGTTGATCATATCAATATTCAGTTTTTCTACTAGGATGGCTTTACAAAACTATCTTTCTTTTTATTATTAACGTTTTGTGTGTTTCCTTTATTTATCAAATATAATGTTCTTGGCGCTTACACCACATTAAATTCGACTCAACAGCAAAATCACATAATATCTAAAAACAGTATATCTTTAGAATTTTCGATAGAGAGTCTTGCGCGCTGGAGATAAAAATGCTTTTATTCGTACAGTGTTGCCATTGCTCGCTTTGAAGTCCTCGAGTTTCATAATAAAAATTCGTTACAGTCTTACAAAACATTAAATAGATAATAAAACAAATTGGGAATCCAATACTCGGGCTTCCAGGTGCCCATGTTCGGGTGAAGGACTACGTTATTCAATATTGGATGGCTCTAGGTAGCGTTGTTTTCTCACAATGCGAGAAATTGTCATACATTCATGCAGATTCTTCATTATTTAATTTCTTTAAATGTAATACAGGGTGATAATATTTGGTGGTAACAATTTGAAAAGTGGTATGCCGTTTATAGTGATTCAGTGGAAACTGCCCTTTCGAGATTAGTATCCCATTTGGGACTGCGTTCCTTTTGGGCTAATAATGATTAATATATTAAAGTAATATTAAACTTAAAAAATCATTTTATGCATTTCAGTAAACAAATTATGCAATACATAAATAAAAAGAGGCAAACAAAACAGAAAAATGCAAATAGGTAAACAAGAAGTACATATATATGACAGTACAAAAATAAACCCTTCTTCCGAAATTACTGTGTATTGTTAAGAATTTTGTATTTAATTAGATTATTTTAGTAGAATTATAATTAAAATTGTTGTATTTCCCCACGCAATGCAGCGCGAGACAAATTTTAAGCTATGCCGGAAAAGTAAAAGTACAGGAGCACGTGCATTTAACATTGAGTAAATGGATATCTCGTTAATTTGTATTGAAACTGAATAAATGTAATTGACTACTGTGGTATCTGTAACCGTATATTTCCCTCTTCTTATTGTTTTCTAGAAATCTCGAGAGGCAGAAATTACCAGAAATTTCTCGCGACCGATTGAAAGCTATAAAAAGCCAGAGAGAGAACATTTCAGCTTAGTTACTGTTATTGCGATATGTTTAGTTCAACCTGAGCTGATATATCTGAATTAGCTTTTCCTTTAGATAACGCTTTGCATTGCGTTGTATTTTAACGTTTTTAGTAGTTTGAAGTATAACTACTGATTATACTGCGTGATATTGTTGCGAATATCTCTGGGGAAAATTCAAGCGTTCTGATGTATTTCTTTTGATAAGAGTAATTTTTTATTAACCTATTATCGGACTTGTGTAACTTGTTATCGGACATCAGTCTATTAGTGAGTTAGCGACTTTCAGGAAACTATCAAGTTTTAACTGTACAACTTTTTTTTTTTTTAACTTATATATTTCTTCAGTTAATTGTGTTAGTATTTTATTATAACATTACAGTTTTTCTCCATTTCTCTTGTTAATTGTATAACATATCTATAACTCTGTATTTTCTTTTAAGTTTAAAAATTGTTGCTTGATTTGTTTGTTATGAAGCAAGATATTTAAACTTAAAAGTGTTCTGGTGGACCATTTCGTAAGATTGCATTTCGTAGAGATCTTAGTAGGGTATTTCGTTATAGGCCTTTTCAGGCAGGCTTTTAGACAGCCCAATTCGTGGAGTAATGTAATGTATAGCAGGCAGGAACATTTTGCATCTCTCTATCGCTATAGTCTGTTATTTTGAAATAGGAATTTCAAGATTCTTTTCCTTCGTCCGATATGACGGGTAACCATAGTAACAGCAACTGCGGAAAAAAGATCGACTTGATGAATTCTTTATCCCACGCGTCATTCCCATTTAGCATGAAAAGACTCGAATAAGGGCTGCCTTAAACTACAGTCTCAAATGATGCGAAGAAAATAAAGGCTATGCGTTGATGACGACACAAGTTACGACTGCAAATGGTCAAGAGCTGGCAACAGCCTTGAAGTGCTTATTTTAAAGTTACAGACTATAGCATACTAGCCTGTATGAACTGCACAAATCATGTATAGTACATTAGTACATACTGTCGTAAATATCATCGTAAGTTTACGCGAAATTAATGAGCGGTTTGTTAAAAATTAGACGAGATGAAAGATCTTTTAAAATATAGTATTTTAATACTCCTCAGCACAGTGTAATAGGTTCATTTACAATACGCAACGCCCACAAAATAAACGTTACAACTGAATTCAGCCATCTAATCTTTTGAACAACAATCTCTTTTGCGTTGACATTCCGTAGCAACTAAATTTTCAACATTCTCCCCACCTTGAGTTTTGGGAGAAAACTCAAAAGCAAAATAATAAACATTAGAAAAAATTACAAAAACATATTAATTTCATATACAATACAAGTAGAACAATTTTAAGAATTTTATGAATATGCAGACTAAATCTAAATTTTAGAGTTCAAAATTCTAACGCAAATATTAAATAAAGTTCAAGGTTTTTCAAAGTCAATAAAAGCTTGTACTTAGACATTGAGTCTTTCAACGGGTTTTACTAGTCGATCAGAGCGAGTCTGAACAGGAGACGGTCATTAAAATTATTTTCGATTTCAGAATGCTTGTTACTTACCGCATCAGGAACAAGTTTGTGATCACGAAGAATAGAATCACATTCATGTGTTACCTCTACAGGGTATAATCGTTGTACTGGTCTTAACACATTTTTATTAGGAGTTTTTAATTTCACAAGTCTGACAACTCCAGGGAAAAGTTCCTGCCAGGGAAAAGTTCCAGTACTCTTCCGAGGGACTAATACAGTCGTTTTTTTATTATCTGTACCAATTAACACGATGTTCCCGCCATTAATTTTGTCACATCTCTTGGAAATTGAAGAACGAAGGAAACCTAAATATTCTTTCCTATCTTTGTTTCAAATGATCCCGTACTTTCTGACGATATTTATATCTTTTAACAATATTGATCTTCTCGATTTGATCTAAATCAGGAACTTCGTTTATACGAATGTCCTGAAGGAACATAAAAGGAGTCAGAGTTTTGAGCTCTGGTTCTTCCGACACATAAGTTAATGGTCTATTGTTCATAATGGATTCACACTCACAGACCAAAATCTGTAGTTCCTCATATATTAGAGAAGAACGTCCAAGGTTCTTTTTCAGAAGATCTTTGAGAATTCCAATCAAGCGTTCCCAGAACCCTCCTCACCACGGGTAGGCGGATGAATTGAATTTCCAGCGAATTTCGTTCACTTCAAATTCATTTTAATCTTCTACCACTCTAGTCTCTTCAAAGCGGTATTTAACCCGTTGAAATTAGAACTATTATCCGAATACAATATAGATATTCATCCTCTCCTTGCGAAAAATATTCGTATAGCCTGGACCAAGGCATTTGTACTTAGAGAAGGTATCAGCTCCTAATGTGCGGCTCTGAATACCGCACAGGAAAACAGGACAATCCAAATCTTCTCTTTAGATTTGGTCAACAAGGGGCCTGCTAAATCAATCCCAGATACCTGGAAAACAACTGATATTCTAGTTCGGTCTTTCAAAAGGGGCGGAAAAGGTACCTCAAGATTTTTAATTCTTTGCTTTTTACAGGTGATGCATTCGCTGATCACACTGCGAATGGTTCATTTCCCTTTTAAAATCCAAAATCTCTCACGCAGAATGGTTAAGAGAGTGGGTGTTCCAGCATGTTTGTTCGCAATATGTTCTTGTTCAATATATCTTCTTACTACCACATGCTTGGAAGGCAGAATTATTGGAGAAATAAAATCTTGAGTTTCATCTTCATTTGTTACTCTGGACTTCAATCGTAAAATTCCTTCATCATCTTCATAAACTTTAAAATTTATCAAATTCTTTCGCGTCTCTTCATCACCGAAGCATTCTTTTTGTACAGAACGGAAAAGTACCTTTTGAGCATTCAGCAATTCTTCTTTTGTAAAAGAGATCTCAGATCTTTAGAATTTGGTTGAAAACGTAACACCCAAGTTAAAACTCGGATCATCTTTGAGAATTTCGAAAACTTTTTTGCTAACAGTGATACAGTGGACTCGACCTCTGAGTTGTTAGCAGATATGCCAGTGCATCGTTTTTCCATTTCCAGTTCCTTCTCATTAATATTCACTATTGACTCTGGCCATTGATCCTTTGAATTCTTCAACCAAGGTGGTCCTTGCCACCACATGGATTTCTGAAGTTGTTCGCATCCACATCCCCTCGATAGAAGGTCAGCTGGGTTCTGATTACCTGAAATATGGTACCAATTTTCGGGAGCTGTGAGTTTTCTGATCTCTTTCACTCTGTTGTTAACGAATACAGACCAGGGTTCTTACCGTGTAATCCATGTAAGAACTGTTGAAGAATCGGTCCAAAAGAATGTTTCATATTCGCATTTTTCATAGATTCGAACAATCTAGCTCCGATTGTAGCTGCCAATTAGTTCTAGGCGTGGTATGGTAATTTTCTTCAGTGGCGTTATCCGTGACTTGGCCTGAAGTAACTGAAGTTTCATTAAACCATCAGGAGCTTCACTTCTTAAAAAGATGCATGCTGAATAGGCTGTACGACTTGCATCTACAAAAGTATACATGGACAAGCGTAACTCCATAGAGACATCTAACCATCTTAAAATCTTTATATTTTTCAAATGGGGCAGTTGCTTGAACCACTTCAAAATTTCCCTTTACTTTCTTCGTTCACTTTATCATCCCAAGATTCTTTCGTTTTCCATGTAGGTTGAAGTAAAAGCTTAACTTGTATCATAGCAAGTTAAAGAAAGCCTATAGGGTCATATATACGACTTATAAGTGAAAGAATTTGTCGTTTGGTTATTTTTTCGGTCTCGTCAAATTTCAAAGCTTCGGTATCGATTTCTAATGTATCTGAATTTCTGTTCCATAGGAGTCCCAATACATGTGACTTAGGTCCTGTAGAAGAAAAAGGAGGAATAATAGTGCTTTCCCATCCTCTAAGATCAAACATGCCTACTTTCATTATGTTTGTAGCGGATTCAATATAGGTGTTCAACTCTGAAGCTGTCTTTAAACTTGTCACGCAATTATCAAAATAAAAAACATCTCGTCGTTTTTTCAGTACTTCTTCAGAATATTTTCGTTTCCACGATTCTTCAGACAAATGATGGTCACCAACCGCCATCAGCAAAAATGGACTATAGGTATTGCCAAATACCACACGGCTGTGACGAAATGTCTTTATTCTACCATCATCATCATACAAAAGAAGTCATAAAAAATCTCGATCTCTTTCTTTCATTTAGGGATATCTGTGAAAAAGTTCTTCTGATGTCTGAAATCACACCAATTTCATATAATCGAAATCTTGCTAGAATAGAAGGAACAGTTTCAATCAAATTAATTCCAGTCTCTAAGCAATCATTTAGAGATGGCTGATTAGGAAATTTTGCCGAAGCATCGAAAACAGGTCTTATTTTCATGGAAGATAGGGAGGATGTTTCTTTAATAACTGGACGATGTGAGAGGTAATGAGCAACAGGTAAAGACAACTCCTTTTGGGGAACTTCTTCAATTACTCCTTCCTGCAGCCATTCATTAAAGACTTCATGATACTTTTCACGATACCCGATTTTCTCTAACTTCTTCGTAGTATATTCGAGTCTTTTCAAAGATAGGTAGGTCATAATTGTCAGGTAAGACTGCATGCTCAATTTTCCAAGGCATATTAACCTCGTATCCACCATTTTCTATTTGACGAACTGTTTCTTGGAAATGAACCATAACAGCGCTTCTCGACTCTTCTTTAGTTTTTTGTTCAACAGGATCTCGGATACCCAATAATTCTAAGTCCCACAAAGATGAAATAGGCAGGTCTTCTTGAGATAACATAGAAATTACAGTCATATTTACACTGCGTTGATGTTCGGAATGAGGTACTTTACCCATCAACGTCCAACCCAATTTTGTTTCTATAGCCACTAAGCCTGTTCTTAGTTCTTCTAGTTTTCCAGTAAATAACTTTCTTCAACTTCTGTCCCTAACAGTA
Organism: Stegodyphus mimosarum; assembly: GCA_000611955.2. Classification (NCBI taxonomy): domain Eukaryota; kingdom Metazoa; phylum Arthropoda; class Arachnida; order Araneae; family Eresidae; genus Stegodyphus; species Stegodyphus mimosarum. Next base: position 111,758 of record KK114303.1, read on the forward strand.
CTTCAATAGGGCCTGAATTCTCTTGGGTATCAGTTAAGCGTATTTTTTTATTTCCTAATTCACGAATCCAAGAACCATATCTTATGCTTGAAATATCATTACAAATAACATCATGGTCTACAGCATCTAAAGTACACGAATAATTATCATCAAGGCTACTCAAATAAATCTCGTAGCATTTATGTTTATAGATTTCAGTTTTCGTTCCACCAAATAAAGAGTGACTAAATTCTTCTTCCCATTGCAGGACAAAACCTATTTCTTCTGCAGTAGACCTTAAAACATAACTTTTTGAACTTCCCGTATCAATCATTAATTTTAAGTTACGCCTTTTATTCTTACCCTCTATGTTTACAACCAATGTCTGAAGGAAAACTTCATTCGTAGCACGTGAATGCAAAGAATCGATTGTTTTCTCTTTTTTCTCATCATTTTCCTGCTTATGCATTTCACTAGATTTATTACATTCAAGACTAAGACAAACAAATTTCAAATGTCTTTTTGAATAGATCTGACGCTTAACATTTGGTCGACACTAGTTACTGAGGTGACCTTTAACCAAGCATATTCTGTATAAATCTTTCTTTTTCACCGCAGACATTTTTTCAAACGGAATATAAAACGCTTTTTTACAATTACGTGTTTCATGATCTTTTAAACAAAACGAACTAGAAGGTATTGCTTCATAATTCATCAAATCCGACGCGGAAGGAATACTTTAGCTAGTTGCCAAGTGCTTACGATCAGAAAGAGAAAAAAAATCCGCTCTGATTAATTTTATTTTCTTCTGTCTAAACTTCGCTTTTCAGAAATTCAACTATTGCATCAAGGCTCGAAATATTTTGTTCAGATTCAGTAATTTTTCGTTGTTTTTCAGATGATCGCAATACATGAATAGGAATAGCACTTTCTACAAGAGGATATAAAATTGTTTCACACTGATCAGTTGTTACACCCAGACTGCTCAGGACTCTAAGTTGTGCTAAAAGTTTGTTATACAAACTACTCAAAGAATCGTGTTTTTTCTGTGTTATCCAAAACAAGTTTTATTAATTCTCGAACATAAAAATCAATTAAAAGTTCTTTACAGCCATATCTCGCAGTGAGGCTTTCTATAGCCAAAGGATAATTTTCGTTCGTCACGGGAAAAGATTCTACAATATCCCTAGCTTCTGATTTAATTTTTCTTGACTGTATCAAATAATGGAATTTGTCTGCGTTCGTTAAGTTATTATTTCCATGTATGTTTTTAAACTGATTCCAGAACGTAAGCCAATTTTTTAAATCACCTGCGAACTTAAAAAGTTCTACTTTCGGTAGGCGTTGGCACAAAGTTTTACATGTATTTTCATCAGCAATTAATTTCTGACTACTCTCTGACGGTGCATTCTAGATTTCGTTTAATTTCCTCTTAATATTATCGAGAAATCGTTCCGATTTTTACTGTATTCTAACCGCCTTTTCTCGATAGTCCTGTACTATTTCAAATTCTGATTAGAATTCTTTATCATCTGTTATAGTATCTAAATAAGCACTGTGCGTCAATTCTAATGTTTTTGCCTTTCTTTTGGACAAATAAAAACACATTTCTGCTTCTTCATGATCAACAGTAACATCCTTTAAAAGTTCATCTAACCTTTTATATACTTTCATAAAAGCGGAACGTTGCGCAGTTTTGTTTCTTTCCATAACTTCCATTTTGTCTTAAAAGTTTTAAATATTCAGAAACAAATTAGGTAAGAATAATATTTAAACTTCAATAAAACAATAATCAATAACTTCAAAACGGAAGTATAAGGTAATTAACTTACCCTATCTATTCTTCCATCCGACAAATTTCCAACAAACTCGCCCACCCGGGGGCGCCATAATGTCGTAAACATCATCGTTAGTTTACGCGAAAATAATGAGCGGTTTGTTAAAAATTAGACGAGATGAAATATCTTTTAAAATATAGTATTTGAATACTCCTCAGCACAGTGTAATAGGTTCATTTACAATACGTAACATCCACAAAATAAACGTTACAACTGAATTCAGCCATCTATCTTTTGAACAACAATCTCTCTTGCGTTGCCATTCCGTAGCAACTAAATTTCCAACACATACTGCTATTCAAGAAAACAAAAATGATTCAGAATTAGAAGCTGGAATTTTACGAACTCATAGCACTTTTGCACCGTCTTAAAAATGAAAAACTGTAAGTTGAGTCAATTCGACTTGCAGTTCGAACCGTTATAACTCAGAGATCACATTCCTTTTACGTTCTGAGTAATTCCTTTGCTTTGTTAGAACAGATCTGAAAGGGCTAAAATATCAAGTTCTAAGCCAGTAAATTCTGTTCTATCAAAATAAAATCATTCGGGCAGGAAACAATTACTCGTCTGTGTATAAGACGATATCTTATACTAAAGCATAATTTATTCACACACATAAACATTTTAAAATGTATTCACATTTTCTACCTCTCCGTCAATTTCTGTTTGTTGAGGATCAGAATACTTTACTATACAAATCTAGCCGACTTCTCGAAAATTATTACATCGAGTTAATAACGTGTTTGATAAACTGTGCAGTGGGGTAGAACATCAGTAGGTTTCTACATCAGTAATTCCCGGACAACTCATATTGACTCTTTATTTGTTTTGTACTGCTGAGTACGCTTTTCGACTCCTGGGAGTCGATATCGATCCCTTTTACGGACTCTGGATTCAGGATAAAGTATTACATAAAACCAAGCGATGTATTAAGATTACTGTCATTAATTCCTCAAGTTGTTTCAGGCCCATTAAAAAAAAATTATTTTGGCGCAATAAGCTCATTATACTGTCTAATCTGTTTGCTTATTAACGGTGAGTGATTTAATTTGCGTGCCGTAAACGGAAAAGAAATCGTTTCTGAAAATTAACAAATTGTTTCACAACACTGCTCAGGTCCTGGATAGTAATCTATGCCCGAGGCACGACGGATGTCGATGACCTTCTTGCGTGCGTGTTCGCTGCTGCTTGTGCATTGATCATTATGAATAAATTTTTAGTAAAGTTTTAAAAAGTATTGCAAATCTGTCTTTTCAGTATTTCTCTTCCCAACCCCCTCCGAAAAATAAAAAGGCACATATGTTTCGACGAATGCTTCAACGGTAAATACGGATTAGCTAAGTTCAAATGTTTCATGAACAGTTTGAAAACGGATTTGAATAGTTTGTAGAGCCATTAGTTTCTTTTTTCTTTTTCCTTTTTTTTTTTTGAAGCAGGAGGTATGAAAAATATGCAGGGGGTCCCTCGCTGGGACTCCAACCCTGGACCTCTCGAATAAGCGTCGATTATGCTTTCAATTACAACATGAAGGCATGCATGAGGGAGAAAATACCTTATAAGTCCCCTCCCAGGGTCGACTGGGGAGTAACTGCTGATTTTCTGGGTCGTGTACCTAGACAGACTTGGCTCCTGGGGTAAATAATCAGTATTCACGGTGACTAGAACCATCTTTTATTCGGTAATAGGTTCAGGTTCGGTAGGAATCGTACTGGTACTGTCTTGTCTGCCTCTTGGTTGTGGGAACTTTACGTGGTGAGATTTCGAAAGTTGTCCTTGGGGGGGGGAGGTTAGCCTTAGCTCCCCTTGGACAACACTGAGGGACAGTCTATGACATATCCTAGTTCTCTTTGTTGGTGACTTCTTCTTCTAAAAAGAGTATGTGGTTGCCCCATTGACTTGCGTTTATCCCAGACTGTGTGCAATTTTGTCCCCCTTGGTTGACCAGATGGGGGTTATGTCTCCTTGGATCGCCTCTAGGGCTTGGGGCATTATAACCGTGTAAGGACTTCTTAAGCCTAAGTCTGGGAGCCTCTTCTCCCTGGTGTACCTTGCATGGAGGTAGGAAGTAAGTTTAGTCTTACTTCCATAGTACCTTATAACTTCACTAACAGATAGCGACAAAGTAACGATCTACGATCTATGACCTACAATAACAAATTCGACTTTTCATTCTACTGAAGAACTAGACAGTAATTTTGAAAGTCCGGCCAGCATTTTTTTAATCTTAACTGATATATCAAAGATGACCAAACTTCATAAGAATAGGATCAGCAGGTTAAAATTCAGTAAATTTCAGGAGTCTCAATTAAGTTTTCTAAGAAGCGCAATTCCGCATCTATATCGTTTTAAATGTAATAAAACAGGTTTTCATGTAAAAACGAAATATTAAGTAATTATTCAGAATTTTGCATTTTTGTGGTTAATTATTATTATAAAATATTTTATTATTATAAAATTAATGTGGTTACGTATAAATATAAATACAAGTCCTTATTTTTCTTGCTCTATATTCGGGGAAAATTGTTCCTGGGTCATATTGTAGAGTTATTAGGCATTTTTGAAGCAGGAGCTTGATGAAATGTGCAATGCCCTCGCCGGGACTCGAACCACGGACTTTTCGAATACGCTAAGATAAAAACTTGGAATAAGATAAAAATTTGGCCCTAAATAGTTTAATTCTTTAGACACAAAATGGATTACCAGTTAAAAGTTCGTTTCTTCTTAAAATGAAACATCTGAATTCCCAGATCCCGTAAATCTTTAAAAAAAAAATCTGAATTTCCAAAAATCGAATTTTAAAGTTTTTTTTTTTAAATCATTTGAATCTCTCAAATCGTAAACTAAGAAAACAAGGAATGTTTTAAATCAAAACATTGAAAAGATTAGTTTATTGACGCTCAACAGAAGCGTTTACTAAAAAGAGTATGTGGTTGTGGCACTTGAATCAAGAAAATAACCTCCTCGTGGCCCTGAGTCCATACTGTTTCAGTATGACATCCAAAGAAATTTAAGAGAATTTCAAATAATCAATGTTCTGTGCTTTCTCGAAAATACTCAGAACTATTGAATCGTCTGCATAAATTTAGGCTTAGATTACTCAGTACAAATAAGTCATGGATATTTCTAAAAACTCATGTCCATGGTTGTTGAATTTTGAATTTTTAATTAAAATTTGAGGTATTACTCAAAAATATGTTTATCAAACTATATTAAGAAAATTAGTTTCGAGGTTCAGGAATTTAGTTATGTACTCCATTTGTTAAATTTCATTACTATTCTTTTCAGCAAATATAAGTATATATATTCTTAAATTTGTTTTTCATTAAACAAAGTTTTCAATTTTTTTTGATTTAAAAATCTCTAATAATAAGTTCCTCTCCCTCCTTTTTTCCCTTCCTTTTACTCTTATGTGAAAGGTCTGACAATTGGAAATCTTTAAGATTCGGATTCAATTTCGGGCTTCAACCTATTATTGTTTATTATTTATTACCTTCAAGCTATTTATTTATTATTTTATTGATGCAAATTTGAAAATATACATATTATCAATACTGATCAGTAAGATTTACTATGCATCATTATATGCCAATGTATATAAGTTCATTTAAAAATTAATACTCAGTGGTGCAAAACTGCAGAGTGGGGATTAAATACGAATGGAATTCATCCACCCCGTACCGACTTTTCACGAAAACTCCGATTAGGATAATAAAAACGACATTTATGATATTGTAGAGTTCCCAACTATTATTCTGCTAAAGTAAATGCCGATGAACCATATGAAATGTCAATCAACTTATCGCTGAGTTCAAATAACAGAAGTTGTAGACTCAAGAAGGGTTAACTACCACTCAAAATAAGATGAACAGTTGGCCCCTTTCTTGGGCTTACAACAAAGCCTCCACTCGGGCTTGAACTCAGAATAAGAAATAAGAACTAAATTAGAACTAACTAAAAGAGGCTTAGCTGAAGCTAATACAAATCTAACGTAGTTGGCCCTTAATTTAAACTAGCCGGCGAATAGCATTAGGCACGTAATATACAGCCGAGAGTAGTGTGAAACGGACAGTTCAGCAACAGGAGGCGGATTGCGGATGAGCCCGGAAGCAGGTG
>KK114304.1:391-23682 GCA_000611955.2 Stegodyphus mimosarum
GCGCTGCTCGGTTAATGTGGTGCAAAGCACATCGAAATTGGACCGTAGATCAGTGGAAACGGGTTCTTTGGAGTGACGAATCAAGGTTCACCCTTTACCGTTTGGATGGCAGGGTCTGGGTCTGGCGTCTACCTGGAGAACGTCTCCTGCCAGAATGCATTGTGCCAACAGTCAAGTTCGGCGGAGGTGGAATTATGGTCTGGGGGTGTTTCTCCTGGTATGGGCTGGGACCCTTGGTCCCCATTCATGGTAAGCTCAACTCCGATGCCTACTGCACTATTTTGGATGACAATGTGCTTCCTACGTTGTGGCAGTTTTACGGGTTGGACCCCTGTTACTTTCAGGACGACAATGCCAGTTGTCATGCTTCGATGTTAACCAAAGCTTGGTATGGTGCCAATGGAGTTCATCGAATGGACTGGCCTGCCCAGAGTCCAGACCTGAACCCTATCGAGAACCTCTGGGACGAGTTGCATCGCCGAATGGAGGGGTGCACTACCCGTGCAAAATCGGTGAAGGATTTCTATGTCTTCTCCAAGCCGAGTGGAAGAAAATACCACTAGCTGTCATACAAAGACTTGTGGAAAGTATGCCTCGGAAGGTCCACGCTGTAATTTCCTCTCGTGGAGGCTCTTCCAACTATTGATTTTAAATAAAGTTAGTTTTTCTTTTCTATTACAGGTGTCCAAATACTTATTGGTAGTCAGTGTAGGTAATAAAACAAATTCCAAATTAGGGCTTTCGGATGGCGTAATGGCAAACCGTACGTTGAGTTGATCAATGTTAACGAATTTCGCTTACTGCGCATGCTCAATAGTGTACCGTTGGCGTGGGAGAAAATACCGGCGAATAAAATAAACAACTCTACATAAGCCTGTTCTTCATGTGGGCCTTAGCGACTCTTTACGATTTCAATACTATGGACTCCTTTTTTGTGCTTAATGCACTTGCTTCTGTTTCATTTCTTTTTGGTTTATTTTGTTCATAAACATTACATTTAATATCAGTTATTTGTAATAATTTCTTTGGCTTGAATTCAGTAATTTAAACTAGATATATTCCTTAAGTTGTTAAAGTATTTATGAATGGAACTAATGGTCAATAATCGATTGCTTTAATTCCTCAGAAGTACAATCAATAAACAACATCATGTGATGTTTCCTGTTTTGTAATCCTTCTTAAACGAAAATTTGGGGAGTTTACAATTGATATTTACACTCTAAATAATGAAGCAACATACAACCTAACAAGTTTTAAAACCTCGAACTGTTTGCGTCCAGATAACAGAACATCAACCATATCATATTTATCTTCTCTTAAAATTACGCCAAAGTCGTCACTGTGCCAAATTCTCTTCTGGGCATGCGCAGTGTGCGTAATTCGTCTAACATTGTTCAACTGATTGTGCGGTCTGCCATTACGCTTCCGGGGTGCCCATATTCGAGTGGAGGATTACGTTATTGAAATTTTGGTGGCTGTAGGTACCGTTGTTTTATCACAATGCGAGAAACATTCATGCTTTCATGCAGATTCTTCATTATTTAATTTCTTTAAATGTAATACATGGCGATAATATTTGGTGGCAACGATTTGAAAAGTGATACAGCCTTTTAAAGTTTTCAGCGCATAATGCCAAAGCGAAATTGATAGTCCATCTGAACTAACGCCCTTAGGGCTAAATACAAAATACAAACCTCCAGTACAAAATGAATCATAATCACATAGAAAGAAAAAGGAGAAAAAAACTAATGAAAAATGTCTGAAGGCCTTTCATATTTTATGTTACGTCCAAACTGGCGCTTTTTCATGTACATACGCATGTACGTTTCGAGAACATGTGGGTTAATGTCTCTTTGGGCTAAAAATATTTCAAAATAGCCTATCTTTAGAATTTATGATAGACAAAAATGTAGGAGATAAAAATGTTTTTTTCCATGCAGTGTTGCCACTGCTCGCCTTGAAATGGTAGAGTTTGTTAATCAAAAATTCGTTACAGTTTTACAAAATATGAAAGAATCAATAAAACAAATTCAAAATTCAAAATTGTTTGCTTCAATTTTTTTTCCCCGTACAATGTTGCCATTGGTCGCTTTGAAATCGTTGAGTTTGTAATCAAAACTTCGTTAAAGGTTTATAAAATATGAAACAGACAGTAAAACAAATTAGAAATTCAAATTCGGGTTTCCACGTGCTCATATTTGGGTGGAGGACTACTTTATTCAAAATTTAATGGCTTTAGGAACCGTTGTTTTTTTTCACAGTGCGAGAAACATACATACACTCATGCAGATTCTTCATTTTTTAATATTTTTAAATATAATACAAGGCGATAATATTTGGTGGCAACAATTTGACAAATGATTCGTCGCAAAATGCCGTTTCGAAACTAATAGCCCTTCTTAGCTAACGACCCTTTGGGCTAATAATAAGTATGTCGTTGTTACTTCACTGTTGGTTTTTCCGGATCTCACACTTTTATTTCCTTCTCTCCTTCTCACACTCTGGAGAATTCCTAGACAATATGGATGTGCTATATTGTCTTAACCGACTATATTACAAAAACTGTGGTGGCAGAAATTTTTTTGTCACAAAACTGACTATCGTTTTTGTATACGTGGACTTACGGGGAGATGCATACACAGAATGCTTGACAGAAAACTGTTGTATTAAAAATTTATTGTCGAAATACAGTATAAGCAATTGTGGTATTGGTCAAAAAAGGAATTGTGCTGAGGCAATGAATCCAGTGTCAAGAAAGATTTCATCTATCAAAGGGCAAAGTTATGCAGTAATTATACCTTCTTACATCAAATATTTCAAGGATCTCAACAACCTATAATCTTCTCTTCAATACTTGCAAAAACGATTTAGCTATTTTGGGAAAGCAGAAAGTAAAGTAGTTTCTTGATAAGTTTCTGTGCGTGGCATCTTGTAACAGTGATAAAAATGGCCTAGTCTTTTTGGACCTTTCATTTTTTAAAGAGGCCTTTTTTTTTTCTCTTGAACCTACTTCATGCTTTATTTTGCAGAATGAACATACTTTGCATTTGGAATGGACATTCCATGGACCTTCCAGCATTTGGGACACGTCACCCTTTAAATTGGCCTGATGTTCTGAGGGCTTTTTACTCCCTGGTAAGCTCAAAACTTTTCGTGAGATAATTCCAAGAGCATTTTAGGCATGTGAGTTGGTTGAAGCAACAGAGATGGTCATGGCCAATTTTTGTATAATACACGACTGCCATTTTTCTTGTTTTATACATTCTGCTTCTCATTTTCAATGCCATGAGCTGCTTGGTCTCAATCAGTATTTTCTTCCCTGCGTATGTTTAATATTCTGTAGGATGAAAATGGAGAACTGTTTAGTGAAACTCTTTAATTCTTTTCATTGCTGCACGTTGATGATAGTAACGTGAACCCACTTCCGAATTGCAATTCGTGTTTGCTAAAATGTCTGATTGCAAGAATGGTTGTCTCTGAAGATGTAAAGAAGAGTACGATGAAGGTCTTTCTTGACAAATCTTTCAAACTGTTCAGAATTCTGCAAAAGCAAGCTACGTTTTTCTTTCCATGTTATTTCTGGCGTGGAGCAGAAGATAGAAGGTAATATCTTATTTCTTTTGTATGTGGGAATGTCAATTAGAACATTTTTGTTTTGAGTGAAATCCTGTTTAATCATCTGCAATTAATCATTCATATTTTATACATTTTTGAATCTAGGCAGATTTTTTGGGTGAATACTGTACAGCTGCTTATTTGTATCTGAAGGCGAGTTTCGCACTTCGCTTGTGAGTTGCTTCATTTCTGGAGTGATCATATCGGACGGTGGCATGACGCGGCATGTTCTATCCTCAAGATATTAAGTCCATAAGGCTTCCATAACAACAATGAAGAGATTTCGGTTCGAAGAGAATCCTTAGTTAAGCTTATTTTAATGCGCCTTTCAAGATCTTGTACTGTGCAATTGATATTAAAACTCTTGAATTTCTGATGCTTTGGATTTGAAAGGTAATCTTTCCATCTTCAACATATGGTATAAGTTGAGCAGTTTGCTATTTACTAATTCCGAGGTAATTCCTACTCACAGAATTACGTGGTTAGAAGTAAGTCTTCATAGTCCATTGCTGTAGCTCAAGTCTGTGCGCCACATGTGGTAAGATACGCTTTGTTGCGTCACGTCACTACTTCCCTGTAATCTCTCTGCACTGCAACGTCTGTAGCCCAGTCACTGCTCGGGATTAACATAATGACTCTCTGGCTATAAATAAGATTGAAGTGAGTAAGAATCGCTTTTTCCCATTTGCCTCTTGCCTGTATAACCCACGTCTCTCACTTCTCTCTTCTTCTTCATTGTCTAAAATGTAAATTACATGAGAGCATGTTTAGCCCTCTAGTGTTGTATCAGTTTTAATCTGAGGTATATTTCTGAATGCTTGTTCCTGTGGGGAAAAAATGATATTTTAACCAGCAAGTCAGTTGTGATTTTCGCACAGTCCTAAGAAACACTCTTCTCGGCTGTGACTCAAGCGCGATTTAGGTTTCATCTTCATCATAATATGTATATTTAACCTCGCGCATGTTGACTGTAATCTATCACGATAAAGGATTTTATTTGCATGTGGAGAAAAAAGTTGATTATATCAAATAAAAGTTGCAAAAGAATTTGTTTTAAAACCTTCGTAATTCGCTGATTTTTCAGCTCCCTATAAGATTTTGTGAGTATCCGAGCAGAATGGTTTCAAAGTCGAATATGAAATAAAAAATTGTGACTCTTTTTTTTTTACTTAGCACGAGATGTTGCGTGAAACAGCTGCATCAAGAAAGCAATCAGAAAACGCCTTCTATTTTCCCTAAAAGAAGACAACTGAAATTATTTGACACTCTATATTTGGGCTCTTATGAATTACATGCTTACAACTGTCATCATCAATCAATCATCCAAAATAGCCACTGCACTGATTATTTCTTTCTTTTCATCCATTTAAGAAAATTACTTTAGGATGTGCCGTATGTTTTTTATATTTTTTTTGAAATAAAAACATACAGTGAATCATGACATATATTTGCAAACATGTAGGTAAATGTTTTTGTTCTGTTTTGCTGGTTTCATTGAAAATTTGTAAGTAAACAAATGCAACCTGAATGCTTAATAGAGCAGGCAAGCTAGATGTACAGAGGTCCATTTCTAATTAGTTGAGACATAGATTTCTGGAATACATTGACCGTGAAGCTGCAACGATTTAGCTATCAGTTTATGGTATCATGTACCATATCTCGAAACATAGTATCATGCTGTTCCTTCTCTTTTTGGAAAGAGCATTATCTGATTCCCTCTTTTTACTCCCTTGTGCGAAGTAAAGGAAGTATTGTAATCGCAAAACATTCTGGGTATCATATTTCAACGAAAATAGCAATTTCAACCGCTCTCGAAACCATTTGAATGCGTGCCATCTGCACTTACGGACAGAATAAAGATTAAAGTTTAAATGGATTCAAAAGAGACTTTTTTCTTGGCATCTATACCTATGTACTTACGTATGTATCTCGCATAACTCAAAAACGAGTAGCCTTAGAACGTTCAAATTCTGTATATAAGACTGTTCCACAGTCTATTACTCGGCTGGTTGAGCTCATTTTTTTTATTCCCCTTATGTATCAGTAAATTGTGCTTATTTTTCCTTTGAAATTGATGAATTATGTGATTTTTATGTTCCGGTTCAGGTTTTTATGGCTTTAGTAAAATCTTCATGCAATAGTTGTAAAATTATCAACTATTTAAAAGTTTAACTGTCGAGTTAAGCCTAACGAGCCACCATTTGTTTACATTTGAAACTCAGGAGAATAGTGAATTAAGTCAGTTTCTGCGGCCTTCGGTATTTCTTTGTCTAGTGGGACCAAAAGTAAACTTTCACTTTTGTGTTCCGAATAATCTGCCTTTTTGCCGCTCGCTGGATTACTTGTTTTTGCGCAGAAACTACAATTTTAACTGTAAAAATTGTTTTAAATGTTTTAACCGTATTCAGTGTTTTATGTTTTTCTGTATTTTATCAATTTTTAGCGAAGCTGTTGTGAGTTTTTATGCATTTTTTCCATGCCGTGAAGTGAAAACTGAATTACTGAAATAAGAAATATACCTCAAATGAAATTCTAAATACTGAAGTTCGAGGAAATAAGTTTAAATGAAATACAGCAAAAAAGTGTGTATAATTTAATAGGCACCGTACAAGGAAGTCATGTGGTGTCCAGATTAGATTTTTTATGACAGGTTTATGACTGTACCAGCCGCTCCACTTTCCTGTCAGTTTTTGGTTTATAAAAGATCGATAGCAGAAGCGTCAGAACATTGCTATAAATGAAAGACATCTTTGCTAAATGCTTCAGTGTGGCTGATTTTCTCTTTGCTTTCCATTTGTCTATTTAAGTTTCGTTGCCATCCTCAACTTCAATCTATCAGGGCAATTTTTATTGTTCTTCGGATGCGATTATTGTTGTCTTTTGTTACTAATTTTGCTTGTCTTCTCTCAGAGCAAGTCCACGAAATTCATCATGGCAAGTAGTCACGATTACGCCTGTCTTTGGCAACAGCCTTGGGCACCATACAGGTGACATTACGGCTTTGTTCAGTTTCGCCCCCAAATTTGAAGGAGATCGCCCCGGGGTTGGACGGGCCCGAGAATCTCCTATCCCTCTTCCCCAACCAACAACCTCCCGGGAGGGCTTTTGGCTGGTCGCATATTTTGAGTGCTCCCATGCTGCACGATATATTTACAGATATCCAAGCGTTCTCCGGGATTCGAGTCTGGGCCCTTTGGTACGGCTGTCAGAGACACTAACCACTGTCCCGGTTGGGCGATTTCTAACGTTACTACATTTTCCGCAGGATTTCTGGGTCGCTGAACACTGGTAGTTCGGTGCGAGGCTGGAATCCCAGCGAACAGGTTAGTTGCATGAGCGCTTTCGTGGTTTTCCCCATGATCAAGCTCGAATGTTTTGCCGTAATTAAATAAAAAAATGTACCCAATGATTTCTTTAAACTGATTGCCAACCCGATAAACAAAGACCTCAGTTGATAGAAGCCCGTGTATATAGATTCTTCATTCGGACACCGGAGCTCTGTACTTTCTGGAAAATTATCCAAACTTAGATCTCATATCGTTAGGAAAATAATAGGACATAAATAGCTTACTACTAATAAGTCCTGGGTTCTGTCAGTGTGTTCATCTATCTGAATATATATATATAAGTTGTAGGGATTTATATTTATTTTAAATAACCAATTTAAAATTGAAATTCCTTTCCTATAAACTTTCATGTCCCCTAATTGTCAATGCCAGAATATTTAAATTTGGTATCGCGCGTGAAGTAATGCAGATTTTACCTTGATGAACAAAAGGTTTAAATACCAATTTCTAGAATGAAAAGTTAGAGAGCGTAGGCGAGCTCTGTGCTGTTGTAGCGTGAGCTTTTGCTTAGCATTATTGCTAGTTAACTGTGGTGTAACAGCTATTACTTTGCTGCCACTAGTTTTTCAACGCTGTGTTAAGAAACAGGGTACTCTGAGCCCTGCAGCGTAATTCTATTGTTTATGAATATCTTCAAATTTTGAGTTAAGTTCTTTCTTCTACTTACTTCAGTTCCCAATCAGAGGCGTAGTTTGTTAGCGTCGAGTTGACGCAACTGTACATTTCTAAAGAATGCAGTAGAGGGTAATTTTAACCCTTATTTTGTGCAGTTACTACACTTCCAGTTTTCACACAGCAGTTAGACAAGTAGACTTTACAAAGTAATCCCTATATTTTGGCTTTACAAATTTTTAGAAATTACTAAAAACTGAGTTGAATCACTAGAAATATTTAACTAATGACCTACAACGGTGACTTTTTGCTTATTTAATCAGAGGCACCTAACCTATTGGCCGCTAAAAAAACATTGTAAACAGCTTTCTTGCGTAATAATTGTAATAACAAAAGTAATTCGTTATCATTAATCGCAAATCACATTTCGCAAGATCTTATTTGCTAAATGAAATATTGTTTGAAATTCAGTAAGATCTGGAATGACCGTTTTAATAAAGCGGCTTCTATTACTTTACAAGCTCTTCAACAAAAGTAAAAGAACTGCTGCAACGTTTTTTCATCAATTAGGATCTTGTTGAAACGTTTTGCAATAGTTTGAATTGAATTTCAGTGTCCAAACTGCAGATTGTTTCTGAAATTGTCCTGGTATGTATATGGATGTACCAAAAGCCTCAAAATTCTGAAGACACAGCTTGTTGAATTTGAGAAAAATTTTCTCTTTCTCATCCTGGGCGTTGCACGGGAAGAGAAATTCACTGGTGACAGGTTCACACACATCCAAGTGTTGATATATGCACGCTTCGTTACCGGCGACGGTTTCGTTTCCTGCTTTTTTCCTCTCCCTGCCCCCTCGCCCGACCTTTTTTAGGTACTCGAGTGCTAGTTTCCTTTTTTGGAAAGGCACGTGCGAACGCGCGTTTCAGCTGGTTCTGATGAGGTAAGAATTCTTGGCAAGGTTAAGGAAGCAGAACATTAGATTAAATGTTAACCCTCCCCCTCCCGAAGAAAATACCATTCTTAAATTTTCAGATTATAATTTAATAATACTTCAAAGAAAAATTTGGCATTAAAAATTTTAAAAAAATTAAAGAATGTAAAGCATGAAGTTCGAAAAGCAAATGAGTTATTAGAATGAAATTTAATAAATCATGAGTAAATGTAAAACGAGCAAGGGGTAAATGATTCTTATTACAAATTACTGCATTTTCTGCCAGATCAGAGCTAAAACAAGCAAAGGGTAAAATTATTCTAATTGCAAATTACTGTTTTTTCTGCTAGATCACAGCTAAAACAAGCAAAGGTTAAATAATTCTCATTACAAATTACTGCGTTTTCTGCAAGATCAAAGCTAAAACAAGGAAAGGGTAAATGATTCTGATTGCAAATTACTGCATTTTATGCCAGATGAGAGCTAAAACAAGCAAAGGGTAAATGATTCTGATTATAAATTCGTGCGTTTTCTGCAAGATCAGAGCTAAAAGAAGCATAGGGTAAAATGATTCTGATTGCAAATTACTGGGTATTCTGCCAGATCAGAGCTAACTGGCAAATTACTGGGTATTCCGCCAGATCAGAGCTAAAACAAGCAAAGGTTAAATAATTCTGATTACAAATTCGTGCGTTTTCTGCAAGATCAAAGCTAAAACAACCAAAGGGTAAATGATTCTGATTACAAATTACTGCGTTTTCTGCCAGATCAGAGCTAAAACAAGCAAAGGTTAAATTATTATGATCACAAATTACTGCGTTTTCTGCAAGATCAGAGCTAAAAGAAGCATAGAGTAAAATGATTCTGATTATAAATTACTGGGTATTCTGCCAGATCATAGCTAAAACAAGGAAAATGTAAATGATTCTGATTGCAAATTAATGGGTTTTCTGCCTGTAAATCATTACTTTCATGTATACATATGTCTACATTTGTATACAAGAGTGAATTCTTGTATACTTTATGCATACAACCCTGGTAGTGGACTACATCGTGCCAATTTTATTTCAAATCTGAGTTTTTTTTCAATAGTCTGATGTCTGTCTGATGAAGTCAGTCGGATGATATTTTCTGTGATACTTTTATTTTTTTATTTGTGCCAAATTTTATTTCAAATCTGAGGATTTTTTTCATTGGGAAATTAGCCCATCTGCTTATATTTTCTGTCATAGTTTTATTAAGGGCGTTAGCCCAGAGGAGTTAGTAATTTCGTTTTAGCATTTTGCGTTGTTTCGCTATAAATGACAGTTCACTTTTCAACTTGTTCCCACCAAATATTAGAGCCCTGTGTTATATTTAAAGAAATTAAATAATGAAGAATCTGCATAAATGTATATTTCTCGCATTGTGATAAAACAACGGTACCCAGAACCATCAGATTTTGAATACCGTAACTCTCCACCGAATATGGGTATCTAAAAGCCCTAATTTGGAATTTGATTTATTACCGATTTCTTATTTTGTAACACTTTAAAGAAGTTTTGATTAAGAAACTCAACGATTTCAAAGCGAGTAACGGCAATACTGTACGAGGAGGCGGGGGGGGGCACATTTTTATCTCCAGCGCGCGAGACTGTGTATCGGAAATTCTAAAGATATGCTCATTTTAAAATTATTTTCCGATATTGCTGTTGAATTCAATTTTATGGTTCAGTTGCGAAGAATATGATATCTAATGAATAAAGGTAACACACGACACGTTAAAAAAGTCCCTTTGGGCATAATGTAAAATCTAAAAGCTTTCAGACTTCTTTTTTTTTTAATATTATTTCTGTTACACATTTTAATTTAAATTAGAGCCGCTTAACAGGGATATTGTTAGTGACTCTGAGTGCGGTATCAAGGCTCCAGGTTCGAATCCCTGAGAAGGCATAGATGTTTGTAAATGTATAGTGTCTGTGTGGCATGAGGGCACTGTAAATATCCGGCGACCCGAAATTCCTTTCGAGGTTTTGGTGGCTAGGGAAGAGGGCTGAAAAATCCACAGACCCGTCCTTCTCGGTGTGCTCTCTCTCAAAATAGGGGGCGGAACTGATTTAAAGTCGAACTGTTACTTGTATGGTAGTGCAGACTCTTGCCACCGACAGGCGGCATTTGAGTTAGAATGAGTGTCGTGGGCTTCTCAGACAAGTGAGATTGGTAACAACAACATTTAAATTAGTGCCTATTAATACTGTACACAAACTCATTCTTCTGTGGCCTGTGATGATATCTCCATAACTGATGAATTTTGAAAGAACACTCGTAAAATCTGAGATTACGATCTTTGTGATGTGTAGTAGTTTTCTTGGTAGTGTATTTCATGCAGACTTGATTCTGAAATCTTAAAACAATTAATGCTGACGTAATCTTTTACGCTCATATCTGGTAGAAGAGTCGTGACATTCTATTACCGGCAGATACTGCAGGTTCCCAATTTTTTTAATTTAGTTTCTGCGTAGCATGACATCTGAAGCTGGACCACGGATAATCGGGATGTTTGGTATACAACGACTTTACTCGGTCAGTGGTGGGCTCCTAACTCGGAGAAAATCACTGCAATACATCAGGAAACAACAAGACTTGTTTCGTGGAATTTCAGAGTTAGGCTTCGGAGGAGTACGTAGCGTATGCAACATCAAAAGAGTGACGAAGCTTTCAAATGGTATAATTTCAAAAAAAAAAAAATAATAATAATAATAATAATATTCTGGTCACATTGTTCATATAATTTGATAACATCTTGAATGAGTTTGTAATAACTGTATAAATAGTAAATAAAAAGTTACCCGCTATTAGTTATTTTAGACCAATAAAAGTCAGATATCTCTGTATTCGAATGTGAATCTTGCCCTTCCCGAAAATTATAATTACTCTCGTATGCGTCATAGATTTTTGAGGAAGTTTTTGAAATATAAGAAGTAAAAAAAAGCCTGCAGGAAGTTACCGGAAACTAAATCTGTGAAAATTTCAAAATAGTTAAAAATTCTGTTTCCATTGTTTGGAGAAAAAAGCAGAAAGAAAATAGAAATGATCATAACAATACTGCAATAAAAAGCATATTAATGTAGAACCTGTTTGAGATTCCAGCTTTCTGGAATCCACATCTGATATTTCTTACTTGATTTCTGAGAAACAATATCGTAATTCTCATTGTTTTAGATTTATGGAATTTTGTGGGGGGAATTTCATGAATATTGTTTATATTTATAGCTACGAGTTATAGATTTGAAATTAATAAAAGAAAATGTTAAGAAGTTTGAATATTGAATTCGTTGATTTTTCTTGCAAAGTTAAACAAAAATAAGAAAAAACCATATTCACCACTTTTCTATTAAAATTAATAAAATGATATTTTATGCAACTGAGAGCACTTTCTTGTAAACTTCAGTGAGCCGCATACACCGCATCTTATGTGGTATCCCGGCGACAGATTTCTAGACGATGTTGTTTGCAGCGTTTTAGATTTATTTTGGAAAGAATGTAAAATTTAATTGTGATATCCCCGAGAAAAAAGTGTGCGGGTTTGTTTAAATGTTATGTTCATATTCGTTGCTTTTTCTGTTGCTGGCTTGATGCGAAAGTTCGTCTCCCTTTTTGAAGATTCAAACTTCATATTACAAAGTTCTGTTGTCCATGAGAACATCGTTACGTAGCACTGCAATGTCACCGCGACACTTAAAACTTTTTTAGATCTACTGGAAATTGTTATATCATCAACAGAAATCCAGGTTAAACACTGCAGTATCGCAGGACATTCAATCTGCGTTTCGATTTGACGTCGTAAGTGATGCTGTGATGATTCAGGCAATAAAGCGTGTAGGCAGGCAGCATATAAAGGCGAATTAATTACTTGTAAGAGTAAATCAGTTGGTTAAAAAAAAGTCAGAACAGTTTAAAATAACAAAAGATGAGAAGCATATCAGACATTATTTGTTGTACCAGTTTGATAAGTGCAGTACTTGAACCCTAGTAGGACGAAATATACATGAACTGTACGGAGAAAATGTATTTTGCTATAGCACATGTCGCCGGTTTCGAAAATTCAGAAATGGAGACAGAAGCTGTTAAAATCAACTACATTTCGGATGTCCATTGGTGGTTTCTGGGAAGATTATGACCAAACCATATCGATTGCCTGCCACTGAGGAATTAGCAAAACCGCTATTTGTACTCAGAACAACAGTTTAAAGACGAATGCGCACATTCGGATTCATCTCAGAGCCGTCACCATCGAGATAGATCTATCTCGACGGTGACGTCAGAGCTCGATTAATGCGGTCCACTTCAGCTCTCCGTAGAACAGCAACAGGTGACTCTTAATACTGTCGTTCTATGCTCTCGCATTACTAGAGATGAACCATTTTTAAATGAATTATGACGGGTAATGAGAAGTGGACACTCTACTCTGTTCAATGTCAAAGGACTATGTACCAGAAACTGGTCCTTCCAACAGCAGGCTCTGAAAAAAGGACTGCATCCCGAAAAGTTTGATTGGATGGAAAGGTTTCACGAAACAAAACTGTTAATGCTGACATGTAGTGCCAACAGCTGGACCAAATGTGGCGAAAACTCTTATATAATGGGCCAGCAGTGATTAATCACCAATCTTTCAGCATGAAAACTCTAATGCTGATTTAATCAATTGGAAAAAGCTACTCGACTTTAATTGGTATATTTTACGTTATCCCCTGAACTTTGCTCCTTCGGATTGCAATCCTCTTGGAGAGTTTCAAAACTCTTTAGCCCTTTAAACCTTGGATGATGCGCAAGGTTTGAAAACAACATCACAATATTTTTTTGGTTGTTTGTTTGTTCTAAACCAGAGAATTTTTTATCAACGAGAAATTAATGTACTACAAGGCAGATTCCAAGATCTCATTCTAAATATTGGGAAATACATGAATACGTATGTACGTTATATTTTGATTCATTCGTTCTTCTTCGTTGACTTAAAAAATCGGGAAGAACTTTTTCATCAACTTAATAAAATTAATAAAATCTTATTAGATGCAGTTGTGCATGTTTTTTTTTTCTTTCTCACCTATCGGTGATGGTTATCATTTTATCTTTTTCTAATGACTAACTTTCTAATAACTGTTTTTCTATTAGTATTAACGTAAAATTCTATCTTAATATACTGTTTCAAATGTAAGAAGTTTGTAGCTTCTTCAGTTGCTCGGCAGTTAAGCCAAATCAACGAGTTGCTCGGCAGTTAAGCCAAGTCAACAATTTCAATTTTGAAATTCATTTCAGTATATTACACATTCATTTTTTTGAAATACTTACAAAGAGTGTATAAAGTAACTCTGTTGTGCTTAAAAACGCATCTGCTTTATGATTTAAGTGTATTGCTGCAGTTATTCTGGTGTACATAGCCTCTTATTTTTGTGTCGAATTTAATTAATTAAAAAATATATTCACAATTTTTTGCTATTCAAATTAATAAAAGTAAATTTTGCGCGAGTGTGATAATTAAGTAGGCAGCTGCGGCAATAGACATACTTCGGAAATGTTGCTAAAGAATTTGATACACAGCTCTGAATGTACTAAAATGAATTTTGAAATCGAAATTCATTTCAATACAATTGCATGGACGATTCCAAACGATTCAATTTCGAAATTACTTTACTTACTTTGGTGTACATAGCATCTTATTCTTTCTCTAAATTAATTAATAAAAAAATTATGTTCACCACTTTTGTTGTTGAAATTAATAAAAATAAATTTCATACAAGTGTGGGAATTTAAGTAATTAGGGTGTAAATTTACCCCTAGATGCGGGAAATGCGGAGAGGCACACTGTTTGGCTGATTGCCCGGTCAGATTGGACAAAACTTTTACACCAGTGTGTACGAACTGCGGAAATTCTCACACAGCCAGTTTTAAGGGGTGCGAGAAGTTTCCTAAAATGAAAGTTGAAAATTCTAAATCATTCACTAGTCGAGTGATAGAAAACAAGACTTATGCTCAGGCCCTCTCTTCGGGAGTCTACAACGACACGTTAACAGAAGCCAAAAAGGTTTTTAATGACCTGGCGGAATTAGTTAATGTTATAAAATCTGCGAGGTTTAGCCTTACGCAGCAAATTAAGGATATTAAAGCAAGCCAGGTTGAAACTACTATAACTGATAATGGGAAATAACAAAAACTGGCCCCCTTTAAAATTCGTAATATGGAACGCTAAAAGCGTACAGGATAAATTAGTAGAATTTAATAGCTTTCTACACGAATATTCGATTGATATTGCATGTGTTACTGAAACTTATGCTTCGCCTTGTATTTTGATTAACGTACCAAATTTCAGATGTTACAAATGCGACAGACTCACTCATCGAGGTGGGGGTGCTGCGATATATGTTAAATCATCGTTACAATCCTGCCACATTTCGACTTTACGTCGCAACGGACATGAAGCTATTACAGCCACAGTGAGCCTACCTGTTTATGGCACCTTGTATTTCACAAGTATTTATAATCCTCTACACAGTGTACTTAGTAAGGAAATTCTGGATGAGCTTTTACCGACTGACAAGCCTGTCATTTTAGCAGGTGATATTAATGCTAAGCATACAGAATGGAATTGTCGTAGAACAAACAAAAACGGGATTAAGCTACTGGAATATATTAACAACCACCCAATTTACTTCCACGCTCCATCGGATTATACTTATCTCCCCTTTAATCCTAGAGCGGGCGATATACTGGATATTGTTCTTACTACCACACCTATCCCTATGCATCTGGAAGTAATTCAAGATTTAACCTCAGACCATATTCCAGTTATTGCAACTATGGGTATTACTAAAATTATTGAGGAAAGAAGCAAGAAAATTACCGATTGGAATAAATTTGCGTTTAATTTAGAAAATATTAATATGCCAAATATGAAATTAAAAAATCCTCAAGACATTGATCTAGCCTTGGAAAATTTAACTGAAAAAATTTTAAATGCTCACGCAGATGGCACACGTAGCGTCCCAGCTGACATGGAATCCGAGATTAAAGAAAGAGTTGAATAAATTAAACAAAATTATTAAAAAAGATATTTCCCAACACAAGAGAGAATTATGGGAAGAAAAAATACTGAAATTGAGCGCACCGGATAATTCTTTCTGGGCCTTCACAAAAAGGCTGAAACAAAAACATACCATTAATAGGCCAATTTGTTCTGGGAGTAAAATGCCATTACAGATAAAGAAGAAGCGGAAATTCTCGCAGACCATCTTGAAACGCAATTTTCGCCAAATCAAAATCCAAGTGGTAGTAACTTTGAAAATTACGTTCAAAACTATGTCAAAGATTGGCTTAACACATTGGAATTAGATACGCCCACAGAGTTCGCTAGTCCTCAGGAAATCATTTATATTATTAAAAAACTCAAAGTGCGGAAAGCACCAGGGCATGATCGTATTTCTAACATCATCATCAAGAATTTTACTACTAAAATTATCGCAAGACTTACGAGCATAATGAACGCATGCTTAGAAAATGCTTATTTCCCCAGCGCCTGGAAAATTGCCAAAATAATTCTGATACCAAAGCCAGGAAAAGAACATACAAAGCCAGATGGATATAGGCCGATTAGTCTCTTACCCGGTGTAATGCTTGTTTTGTAATTAAAGCAAACTCCATTGGAACACAGCAAACTTTATTTAATAGATCAATTTCATAACTGCAACATATAAGTCGAAGAAAAGGTAACATCAAAAAAACAGCCAAAACGTATTCTATCTTTTTTTAAAATTAAAAATCATTTTCTTACTTCGTGCGAGAACCGCACGCAGCTCTCGAGTTGGCGTTTCAAACATTGCCATTTCTTAACATATAAATTTCAAATTCAACTATTTCAATTATTATTGCAACAATATCTAAAGCTGTTACAATCTCTCCCCCAACGGAGAAACTTTTCCGAAGAGAAAAGTTCTTGAACACGACTTTCTCATTAATATTAAGAGAAGGCAAATAAGATTAGAGTTAAAAACCTCACTTTCTGGACAATGCAAATGCATTTCAGAACACTTATTATTAGAATTATTTTCTAAAGATTTGATCCCAGTTTCAACAGACACAGCACTAGAAAATGATACAGATGAATCAGCATTTTCTTGAGATTTTGTTGAAATACATTTATCTGATTCACCAGAAGATTTTTTTAATGTCAGAATCGTTTCTAACAATATCATGATCCGAACTAACCACACACATTTTTGTTTCATCTTTTGGAACTGAAATGTTCTTGTTCTCAAGTCAAATGATGTCAGCTGCTTATCAGTTATTTTCCGGTCAGACTGCTCTCCGCCAATGTCAGAAGATTTTAAAGGCTCTTCTGCCTCTTCATCAGTTAGTTTAATTTTTCTAGATGTCTTTTCACTACTGTCAGCAGGTTTTACCTCTTGCTCTTTCTCTCTATCAGTCACTACACGCTTTTTTTCTTGTTGCTTATTATTACCACCAACAGAATTTCCAGTATTTTCAGATGATTCTGCCTTTACAGTACAACATTCAGAAATTTCTGATGCAGATGCCTCAACTTGAGCAGCATTTTTATCAAAAGATCCCATCACTTCCTTTTCTTTACCATCAGACATTACGTCAGCATTACTGCAAGATTTATTGTTTTGCACAACAGAATGAGTACTATCATCAGCATCTAACACTGTGGAATGGATTTTCTTCGTTTTAATTGATTCTTCAGATGACTTCATCACACATTCTGTTGAATCAACAGCTTTTACTGGTACTTTAGAAACATTTTCAATACACTGAGAATTGCTTTTAATGTCTCTTTTCACAGAATTCTGTTCTTTTTGCTTAAGGATATCTATTTTGTTTTTAGTATCTGTTTCACAATTCTGATTCGTTATCTCAGATTTTGTATAGATGCCTTCCCAGTTTAGTTCAGGAGCACTGACTTCATGCTTATCATTTTGAGTACATACAGGACTACAGTTTATGTTAGATTTTAATAATGTATCTGTTACTTCACATTCAGCAGCACTTTTGATGTCAGTGGACACTTGTGCACCACTAAAATTATACTTACTCAAATTATCAAAACATGTACCACTAAATGAAAGCTTTTCGTTGGCATTTATATTTTTACAAGAATTAGAATCCAGTTTTGATTTTTTATCATGAGTTACAGATTGAATAACACTGTTCTGAAGACCAGCCATGGGGTTATTATCACACATGTTCTGTAAGGCTTGCAAATGGGAGAAGCCTGAAACTTGTGATGGTCTGTCATCATGCTTGTAAGCTATATCTCCATATTGGTTTAATAATTTACTGTTTTTAACTTCAAATTTCACTGACTTCCGAGCATGTTCATAACTTCCTTTAACAGAATCATCTTTCACCATAGATAAATGTTTCTTTTTAAATGGCCGTGGTACTTGAGGATTAATGTTCATACTAGGGTTTTCTACATTAGAACATTTGTCATAGAGAGGATTTTCTACAACACTTTCTGGATGAATACTTCTCAGAGAATCACTTCTTTTGGAATCAGGAAGTAATGAATTTTTACTATCAACAGAAAGAGGCCCAGTACTAGAATGATTATTAGTCACTGATGCACTTTGTTTGATTCCATCAGAAGTCCGACAAGATATGCTCAAGTCCATTGGTACTTCATCATTGCAACTATTTTGGTGAATATTTGAATGAAATCCATCGCTGCATTTTAAAAGATTAGACTTTTCTGAAACATTGCACAAAACATCAACTTCATGATTCACAGCAACAGAACGGTTTGGATCTACGTGCTCTTTATTACTTGGTAATGAATCACTGGAAATTAAACTACATTCAGATTGAGCAGCAGCTAGTTTCTTTTTTTCATTGCTCCATTTCTCATACAATTTTATTTTCCCAACTTTGAATTTGCTTTCTTTTTCTCTTTTCGTTTGAGCTCTAGTAGTCACAACATTAACCTGATGAGAGTGATTTTGAGGTTCTTTTTCTTCATTCAGTAGTGCAGCAGTTCGGTTGCCTAATAAATACCTTCCTTTGTCGAGTTCGTTTCCAATAATGGCAGCCTTGGTTATTACATGTCCGAGATCGCAGTTTAGTTCGACTTCAGCCAAGGGTAAACAGGTTGGATTTAAATCTAATGGTTGTTGCACCCACACTTTTTCACCTGTCAGCATTTCTGGCGTGATGTATTTACGACAAACTATATCAATACTAGCACCTGAATCTCTTAATATAGGAATTTTGTAGCCATTTACGTATCCAATACTAGTATAAGGTAACAGAAATTCATCGTCCGGTCTTGAACTAATTCTGTTTAGATTAGCAGAAGATTCAGTACTATTCTTAAGTTTTGGACACTGAGGTCTTAGATGCTGATAGGACCCACAGTGGTAACATTGCAGTGACTTTCGTTTTTCATATTTATCATCTGGACGTGGACTACTAGGTTGATAGATCTTGCTTCCCGAATTAAACTTTGAAGGCCATTTATTTTCAGCATTATTTTTATCATCGGAATTTGTTTTACTTTGAGTTTTTGGATTGTATTTCCCTTTCCGCCGATCGGCTGCAAGATTTTTTTGGAAGTTTCCACGGACGTTTTCGTAGGCATCAAGTTTTTCGGCTAATTTCTTGGACGAAATCATTTCTACCCATTCGTCAAGAAAATGATCTCGAATTTCAGGAGGGACTCGACGCTTAAGCTGATCAATCACCATCAAGTCCAACAACTGTTCAAAACTCTCAACTCCCAAACCAGTTACCCATTCCTTGCAATAATTTTCTAATTCATAGCTGAAATCCACCCATGTTGATTCGGTACTTTTTTGATGCTTCATGAATTTCTGCCTAAACCTTTCAGGACTTAATTTAAAACGCTTTAGCAATAAAGTCTTCACATGTTCATAATCTTTAGCTTTATCAGAGGGTTCTCTAGCTATTATTTGTGTTACTTCGTAAGGAAGTAGTCCTAGCAAATGAGATACAAATTCTTCTTTATCAATTTGAGCCCATTCTGCTTGCCTTTCAAACAGTGATAAATATAGACTGATATCTCCTTCTTTGTCGTCAAATTTCTGCATCAGATGTCGCAATTCCGTTTTCGCCCGGACCTGTCCGGTGGTTTGAGACTTTATCTCAGCTTCAAGTTTTAATCTCTCTAAATCATATTGTTCTTTCCTTCTTCGTTCCTCTACTTCTTCCTGTCTCCTACGTTCCTCTACTTCTTCCTGTCTCCTACGTTCCTGTACTTCTTCCTGTCTCCTACGTTCCTCTACTTCTTCCTGTCTTCTACGTTCCTCTACTTCCTGTCTCCTACGTTCCTCTTCCTGTCTCCTACGTTCCTCTTCCTGTCTCCTACGTTCCTCTTCCTGTCTCCTACGTTCCTCTCTTTCTTCCCTCTCTTTTCGGTCCTCTATTATCGTGTTTAAGACTTCTTTGACGAATACTTCGTCATAATCTCTGCTCTCAATAATTTTCTGTTTCAGATCAACTATTTTCAAATCAGCAGTCACCTGAACACCTAGTTCAGTTGCGAGATTCTGCAAATCCTCCTTACGAGCTCTTCCTAAGAAAGACATTTTTTTCTACTTCTTAAGTTTACGAACACCCTGTTCTTTACGCTTCCTCAAAATAGCTCAACTTAATTGCAATAAATAAATAAAGTGCTCTGGCAACAAGGAATTAAATGCACTTGTTTAAATGCTCAGAATAAGCAATACCACATTTATTCCGAACAACCTATGACTGTTACCATCAGTTGATATGCAGTGATGCACCATAAAATAACATACAATAATTTACGACTCAAATATATATGTAAAAATGCAAGATAAACTTGAGTATTAAAGTTCAATGATGAACACTTCAAACTATCGAAGTCCAATGATGGACACTTCAAACTAAGTCCAATGATGGACACTTCAAACTAAGTAAGGAATAGTAAACTGAGTTTAGAACACAGAAAACTTTTGCACAGTTATACTAAAATTTGCAACGATGCAAAACACATTTTCGTATGCTTTTCTGCAGTGTTTAAAATCAAAATTCGTTCAAATAACTTTATAATATCGTTTGAAATTGGGAATAAAGAAATGCTATACCTTGCTTTCCAGGAGATGTGCTTTCATTTCAAAAGCACGCACGATTATTCTATCTCGTCGGTGCCTCCAAAAATAATTAAGACTGTAATGCTTGTTTTGTAATTAAAGCAAACTCCATTGGAACACAGCAAACTTTATTTAATAGATCAATTTCATAACTGCAACATATAAGTCGAAGAAAAGGTAACATCAAAAAAACAGCCAAAACGTATTCTATCTTTTTTTAAAATTAAAAATCATTTTCTTACTTCGTGCGAGAACCGCACGCAGCTCTCGAGTTGGCGTTTCAAACATTGCCATTTCTTAACATATAAATTTCAAATTCAACTATTTCAAAAGTACAAGATTATTATTGCAACAATATCTAAAGCTGTTACACCGGTCTAGGCAAACTATTTGAAAGAATCATCCTTAACCGACTAAAAATTTACTATGATAAGCTCCCCATGGAGCAATTTGGGTTCAGAAAAGGACTATCCACAGTGAAACAGCTTGTGAGACTTACTGAATTCGCCGGCGATGCAATTCATAAATAAACAATGCGTAGCCTTACTCATGCTAGACGTGGCGAAAGCTTTCGACCGCGTCTGGCATGAGGGGTTAATATATAAATTAATTTCCATGAATTTTGATAGCAGGTTGATTAACTACTTCACTCATTCATTACAGAAAGAATGTTCTATGTTGCCTTAGGGGAAAATATCTCTACCTATAGACCAATTAAAGCCTCAGTACCACAGGGGTCGATTTTTGGACCCATAATTTATATTTTCTATGTTTCAGATTTTCCTAGTATTGGACTGGATAGATCTTATTTCCTCGGCTGCTACGCCGATGATACGGCGCTAGCAATTAAATCCATAAGAGCAGAACAAGCAGTTCGAAAATTACAAGAACAAATGATACCCATAGAGGAATGGTGTAGGCTATGGAAAATTCAGATTAATACCTCCAAATCGCAGCTCTTACTTATTCGTCGTAGGTATGCAAAAATTAAATGCAAAGAAAAACTTAGATTATTTAATGAAGAAGTACCCATCGTGCAAAAGGCCTCCTATTTAGGAGTCGTCATAAATAGTTCACTCAAATGGAAAGACCACGTTATTAAAGTCAAATCAAAAACAATGGGAGTCATCAGAAGTCTTATTCCAATATTGGGAAGATACTCAAATCTGGATCTATCTATTAAAAAGCATATTTACACGGCGGTTTCCGCCCCATCTTCACATATGCCTCGCCTGCAATAAAAAAGATCTTTATACTTTACAAGTTGTACAAAACAAGGTGTTACGATTAATTACGGACGCACATTTTTATGTCTCTAATCAGACTCTACATAGAGACCTTAAAATTGAAACAGTGGAAGAATATCTCAGCAAAATGAACGAAAATTTCTTCAGAAATGCAATAAGCTGTCCACATCTGGTTTATTTTGATACGTTCAAGTACATAATTTTAGAAGAAGATAAAGAACTCCGACCGTACGCAGCCTACCTCTTCCGAAATCAAAAGTTTCCAACATAAGCGATTGTACACATGCAATATCAAGAATATAGATGAATTACCATGCATTATTACTATGTTTTTTGTGTTATATTATCGTATTTATATTGAATTTATATTGTGAAATTTTACTTTAATCCAGTACATGTATTGTTTACGCACTTCATGTATTTAATTAATTCTGATTGCTTACGCACACTCTCATGAATTTGTACTCGAGTCTATCCGATTACATATTTACATCATTGTTCAGCTGCCTCTCCTGCGCGCTTTATGTTATCTTGTTCTTTTGCTTTGTTCCCCCCTTCCTACCTCGACATGTTCCATTCCTCATATTACCCGTCCGGCTCTTCATTGTCTTGGCGTCGTAATGACGCAATCTCATCGAACCGGATAAGTCTCCCTTCACTGGAGGTATCCCGGTCATAACAGTACCGAACCAACGAATTTAAGTAGGCAGCTACGAGAAAAGACAAATTTCGGAAATGCTGCTAAAGAATGTGAAAAATAGTTCTGCATCTGCATTCTTCAATGTGAAAAAAAGCATCTGCTTTATGATGAAAGTGGATTGCTGCAATTATTCTGGTGTACATAGCGTCTTATTTTTGTGTCGAAATTAATTAATTAAAAAATATTCACAACTTTTTGCTATTCAAATTAATGAAAGTAAACTTTTCTCAAGTGTGGCAACTAAGTAGGCAGCTGCGGCAATAGACAGACTTCGGAAATGTTGCTAAAGAATGAGAAAAACAGTTCTGAATGTACTAAAATGAATTACGAAATCGAAATTCATTTCAATACAATTGCATGGACGATTCCAAACGATTCAATTTCTAAATTACTTACTTTGGTGTACATAGTATCGTATTTTCTCTCTAAATTAATTAATTAAAAAATTATAGTCATCACTTTTGTTGTTAAAATTAATAAAAATAAATTTTACACAAGTGTGCCATAAGGGTTAAGTAGGCAGTTGCGGCAAAAGACAAATTATGGAAATGCTGCTAAAGAATGTGAAAAATAGTTCTGACCCTTGTTTTTTGCTGGCTAAGGCAGTAGTAATATGAACGGTGTTGAACTTTCCGATGAATATTCAGCGGATAAAATGGTAGGAAATGAGCAGTAAGGTGCAACAACACAACGTTCAAAAAGTAGGACATCTAT